>JAVJIF010011780.1:0-80194 GCA_038442645.1 Agave tequilana | reverse complement strand
GTAATAAATAGCTTTGTCATTACAGAACTCAAAGAGATATTGTCTCTTGAAGTTCAAAACTTCCTTTCAAGTTGAACAGTTGACATGGGGCTCAGAAGCTTGCGTTAGATTTGTAAACACGATTCTCACGTTTGATGAACAGAACGTGGATTTGATGATCCTCGCGTTTCTGTCTTGTCAGCGTGAGCATCGCGTCTATGAATTAGACGCGTGCCTGATGAGCTCCATGTTTTGAGACTTCTGAGCGTGAGTCTCTTTATGATACTCGCGTTTGAGTCCCAAGACTTAGAAAATTTTCTAAGTTCATAAATGTGAACTTCATACGCGGGCTTCATGAGAACCTCGCGTTTCATCTCATTGGACTGAGTCTTATGTGTTGAGCCTTGCGTTTGAGCTTCAACACTTTGATATTTCTCACTGTCTTTTTGAGATTTCTAATTTTTTGATTTCTTCTTTTTGTAATGAGGTATACTTCTGACCTTCTGGCGAAGAGACGTCACTTTGGCCATGTGGGTGGACCGAACCCTAATATAATTTCAATCCTCAGTAGGACTGTACGGCTTTTATCACGAAGGATCAGGAGAGACAGACCAAGTTAAGTCAGGTTAGCTCGCTGACTCTCCAGGAGCTCATCACAGACAGACGATTTGAATCGAATGCTCATACGCTACTAAGAAAGCTGGACTTTTTATTCAAAGATTTTGTTAATGATGATGCAGAAGTGATGTATGATGGCAGCTACAAATGGCTTCGTCGGCTCACAGATTGTCGTTTTTTTCTCCCAGACATGGAGAGGATGTTCTCTTTGTCATCCATTCAATCGATATCCCTCCATCGATCAATGGAGTGAGAACTGACAAAAGAGCAGTCGGGAGTTTCCCTTGGGCGGATCTCTCGTCGTACTGCAACCCCGACAGGGCATGGTAGGAATGTAGTTGGACTGTTACTGGGTTCGATGAAGGCTGAGTATCCGATAGGCGAGACTCCTCATCAAGCAACAACGTTCATCAATCAGTTTATGGCCGTAAAAGGTGATTTCCCAAAAGGTGAATTTCGGCCACTGGGATGGGTTCATTCCTCTGACAAATATTGGTGGTCAAGGATGGTGGGCTTTGTCCTTGAAAACTTAAAGGAAGAGCTAATACAGACCAACCTCTATGCTGCGGTTAGGGCTGTCCAGTATGGCATCCTGCAGAGCAATTATCACTTCTTCGCTGTGCTGAAACGCAACAATCCAGAGACGTGAACATTCTTCACCCTAGTCAGAGAGATGGGGTTTGCTTTACAAAAGATGTGTGAAGTCTCTGTATTAGTGATGGGGACATCCCATATGAAAAATATGTTCTGTCGCTGAGGAATTACACGTGATGGAGGGGATTTCTCCTTTGGTGTATGCGACATACTAGAAAGTGTTGTGCCACTTTCATATCTATGCCAAAACCACTGATTTGAGATCCGGAGGGGTCAAACAAATGGCCTGGGCGAGCTATCTTTTCAATGGTCTAAGATATAAAGCTGACCAACTGACTTGCCTAGCTCCATGCACGGATGCAGAGATTAATGAGAGAATCTCTGCATCAACATTTTTGTATACCGCAGAATCCAATGAAGACACTTTCAGACCCGGCACAGTCTTCAAAGTTTTCACTACCAAGCCAAGACTCCTATTTCCAATAGGGCTCTGCTGACTGGATTCTTGATGCTGTGGTTGAAGCGGTGCGTCGTGCCTACACTTTCCCATAAAGTTATAGTTATAGATGTGGTATATCCAGCTGTCCTATTGGCGTTTGGCTGAAATATTGCCGTTCTTCAGGCAATGGTGGGGTGCATTCAGAGCGGGCTTTGGGCGTTGACCAAGATGTTCTGCAAAGTAGAAGCCCTAGTAGACGATGAGGGTAATGTGCTCATTGATCAGAATGGCGATCCTGAGCTAAAGGTGCCTAATCCCAGAGTGGAACTCCCCTACACCTACTTGGTGGCATGGTATGTTATGCATTATCCATCCTTGATGACGACAGTGCATGCATTGAAAAACTTTGTGCCATTCTTGCAGAAGTTAGAGTGCTCGACTTAGCGGCATACATTTATGTTTTTTATCAGGAGTACCATTCAAAGCGACTTCAACTACCAGCTGGTCTTGTGCTTCTCTGATATTCAAGATACATCGTACGGGGACCACTTTCTGGACTTCGCAGGTCCAAATGGATTTACCACCTTATCCATCTGTGTCTTTTGTTAGCTGATCAATATTCAACCCGGATACCTGATATTTTATTAAGGTGACACTTGCATGATCGAGCCATATCTGCTGAGTCAGTTTGCCAGACAATTTGGATATGATCAACTTTTTGTAGGGAATCCAAATGCTAGCCTTCGCTTAAGTGGGAATCTGTTTGAAGGGGCACGGGCGTGATATTTTCACATGGCCAGAGGGACGGGGTGATGTTTAGTCTTCACCAATGAATACCTAATTCTTATACCAGCCTCAGTTTCTGCACCTGGTATGCCATTGTCGATATGGTGTCGGGTTACGGGATCAATATCTCGTGTATCAAGATTATCAAATCTACCTGTAGTGCTTGTAAGAGATCCAAGACCACTCGCAAAAGGAAATGAATGAGTATTTGGAGGCTGAGAAAGAGCCCGGCAGATATGAAGCGGCCCAAGAGTCAGAGTGTGGTGCAAAACTGTCGAGGAACGTTCTATAAGAAAGTTCCGCCAAGCTGTGACAAAATATGCCCTGCAAGAAAGTTCCGCCAAGCTGTGACAAAATATGCCCAACCATCTTTCTCTGAAGGTGGTTTAAATTGGAAGAGAGCACGGAGAGGGTATGGGGCTGAAGCTCCTTCGCAGGGAATTTCTAGGCCGAAGTGGGTCTTGAGACAATATTCTCTGCTGATGATAAGTCTAAGGGAAAAAAAGGAATTGGCCTCAACCACTTTCTTACGTCATTGAAATTAGCGTAATAAGGTCTTACAGTTTTAGTAGGTACAGAAGCCTCAGAGGAACCTGTGAATGCTGAAGAGTTTACGACCGCAGAGCAGCCAAGGGCCAGGCCACGAGAAACAGAAAGGGTGAAAATTGATGATCCACCTCAACTGAAAGTCGCTTCAGCATCATTAATGATTCTGGGAGAAAGAGTGGAGATGCAATCAGGCTCTCCGAACATTATGATGCCAACCCCGAGAGCTCCTGACTGCAGCCCGACTACAGGGTTAGTAGGAGGCAAAGCCCTCACTACTGGAGCTTCCCTGATTCAAGTGTCATCTTCATCATCTGAAGAGCATGTTGATTATTCTAGAGATGACCGTGATTTTGGTAATGAGCCGGCTCCTTGTCCCGATATTAGCAAGTTCTCCCATATAACGGAAGAAGAGATGCAAGTGGCTGCTTCAGGGATGGAACTGCCCCTTGGAGGTACTACTACCACTGAAGATATTCTTTCTACTCCAATCGTTGCTTTTTTTTTTCAATCATACAATTGTTGTTTTAACACCTGCTTGTATGAGATTCACAGAGGCTGTCGTTACTACTGAAGGGGAAACCTCCTCAAATATCACTGAGATGATTAAGGAACTGACCCAATCAGAGAGTTTGAAACTTTCCTAGACCAGCGTTGAAATAGTCCCTATAGGCATAGCATCTGTGGCTAGGGAATCTTCTCAGTCCGGGGCCGGAGGACTTGCCATCTCCAACTCCTCAACCTGGTAAGATACAAGAATTTGATACTCTTTTTCTGAGCATTATCACTGACACTATGATAATGATTGAAGGGGATGTTGTACTGGCTCAAGCAGAAGAGCCTATCATAGATACTGGTGCAAAAGTCATTCTGTAACCCCATGATCCTTGATGTACGTATACAGTATCAGTAATTGATACAATTTTCAAAGTTGATTTGACTCTTCTAGTAGTCAGATTAAGCCAGTTTCAGTTTCAAATATTATTTTTTAATATTTTATATTTTTCAGAATTTTCTGGAATTTTTAAGATTATTTTGGGAAAATTTCGAATTCGGTGTCGACCAATACCGGCAGTCGGCTCTAGGATTTTTAATTTACAGTTAGAGTTGAATTTTGAGAATCTACTTCTAAATATTTTTTAAAATCATGTTTTCTCTTTTTATACAATTTTGGGGATTTTTTCTAAATTTATCAAAAATCTGGCCAAACTTGTGTCACCCGGTATCGGTGATACAAAAAACTTGCAAACTTGACAATATTTCTAGAATCTGATTTCACATTCATCCTCCACATAATATTTGCTATTTTACAGAGTTTTTTGGGAACTGTTCGGAACTAGTCAAATTTTGACTCATTAAAATAATAATTAAGTTTTAAACTACTTTTCCTTTCTTTTTTTTCTTTTTTCTTTCTCACCAAGCTTCCTCCACCGACTCATCCACCGACTTATCTCTCCACCCCTCTTTTTATTGACTTCTCTTTGTCTCTCTCTATCTCATCGTTTCTTTCTCTCTCTCTCTCCCGCATCACTCACTCTCTCTTTTTTTTCTCTCTAGCTTTCTTACATTTCACTCTCCCTTACCATCTTATGACCAGACCGGCGCTAGAGCTGCCGCCATGGTTCTGGCCCTGAGCTGCACCCACCACCAGCCCTGGCCCAACGAAACCCCTCTCTCTTCTCTCCTTCTCTTTCTCCCTCTCTTTCCTTCTTTCTCTTTATCTTCCTCCCTTCTACATCACCCCTCCTATGGTCGACCTCAGCCTCACGATCGCCCAGCTGCTGGCCAGGCCTCACCGCCGGCCTGGCCGTGTGACCTTACCCCAGCCAAGTCACCACCACCACCCTCGTATACTTTTTCTTCTTTATTTCTTCTTTCTCTCTCTCTCTCTCTCTCTCTCTCTCTCTCTCTCTCTCTTCTCTCTCTTCTCCTTATTCTTCCTCCCCCTCTCTGGGCACCAACCGACTTACCCCTCGGCCAGGGTCTCCGGTGGGTGACTCTCACTGCTAGCCAGCCTCAGCTGGCTGACCAGGCCGCGTGCAGCGGCTGCAGCAGCAGCAGTTATTGTTGTTGTAATTATGGGTTCACAACCCATAATGGGTTGTGAACCACCACCCAAAATACCTATTAGCCTAATCACTTAAAGTTTGGGTTTGGGTTTTGGATCCAAACCCGACCCACTATCAGCCCAAACCCATACCTTATATGGAGAAAGGTAAAAGTACAAAAACCTCATGTTAATTTATAACATTTGCATTTTGAACATATTTATTACATATTTAATACATTTTATTGATTTTAGTATTTGGGCGATATCTGGAGCATCCGGAGTCCGATTTGGACGAACCTGGAACTGTTGCAATCGTGAAAAAGAGAGCTACCTTCCCATGGCTAGTTTGTGAGTGTTTTCTTTTATAAATTATATTTTATTGTGTTTAATGAAATTGGTTGATTACTTTATTTAATAAATCTTGATTATAGGTAAAGCATTATAAATATTGTTTAATAAAATGTAGTTATCGATAAATCACTATAATTAGAACATACATGATTATTTATTAAACATAAGTGATAACATAATCATAATTTATTTTAGTTCAATAAGATATCTGATACTTGATTATGTGGTATAGCCACCGTTACTAACCAACTGACAACACTGAGACACTGCTCTTGTATTTCTGGGATATTGATATTGCACGTAGCTATCTGTTTTACTGAACATTATTATTGTATATACTTGTGGACATATCACACATATCCTGTATCGCACCGAGATTATTATTTTAATCATATCTCACTGTTACCAGATACTATTACACGTGACACCATTTATGTCTTCTTCATGTTCCACTGATACACGGATATATCTTCTTCATGTTCCCCTGATACACGAATATGTATTCTTCATGTTCCACTGATACAAGGATACACCAATTCACTGGATAACATCATCATCGTTACCTGGATGCTCTGTACACAGTTATATCATATTCGTATCTCACTGTCACATGTATTCACTGGTATACACGCATTTATTATTTTTATATTCTTGTCATGTGGATTATTTTTCATATTATATGGATTATTACTACATGTATATTATTGTGTTCCCGTTACATGATTGTTTCCCGTTACTGATATTGATATTTCCGTTATTGGACGTGAGTGCTATTGATATGCATGTGTGGAACTAAGTGCCATGTGGATCCAAGCCACAGGGCCACCTCTAGAATCCCACACCTATTGTTTACAATTTCCCGCTATCTTATTTTATGCTATCAATAGAGCTCAGGTCCTGTTATCATGTTACATGTACCATGCACTGTACTTGTTCTTCCTATGTTGTGTACTTTAAATATAATAAATATAACTTGAGGATGAGGTAGACTTGACGGTTGATTATATCTTATCGGGTGGATGTATTGGATCCACATTGTTAGTCCCACTACAGGGGATGGTAGTGCTAGCTACCGATTGTATATAGCTCTATGAGCTCCTGTTTCCCGTTTCCTGCTCCCCTCTTAGCGGAGGGCCCTGGTCTCAGCAGCCAGGGGTCTGTTTAAGACCGTGATCTCGGTTATGCACGGGATACACCTACCCGATAAGAGCTCATTGACCATTGGGTTTCCAATTAATATAATAAAACAGTATAAATAATAGTGACGTCAGGAATGCTTGTTATTTGGTCACTCTCTCGTTCAAATCATGTTACCCGTATGCCATGTTTAGAGGGGTTCGTCCAGAATGCGGGCCCGGTATGAACTGCCAGTGGTATGAGACACTAGAGGAGATTGATTAAAATACCAAGCGGTACTGATTATTATTATTGTATAAATCACATGACATGCTCGACACATGTATATTATTATCCCTTTATATTTGTTACTATTCCTGATATGTTATCTACAATCATATCACCTGTATATCTTGTTACACTTTCTTATATTTGTTACACTCCATGTGGTAACACACTATTCAGGGACACATATACTCTGCATTGCATATATTCTGCTTTACGTATACCTTGCAGACATCATTACTGTATATGCACAGCACAGTAGTATGGTTATATTGCACACCGCATATCTGCATATTTATTTCCATCACGTCATCATTATACAACATTATTTATTATATAAAACTGGATACTACTGTAGACATGACCCGATGATAACCTGCTAGGTAGTAATGGTATTAAAATATGACATTTTTTATTTCTACTGCTTCTTAAATTCCTAAATATGGTATCATTGATACTCAAATATGTATTATATATTATTATCGTGTCTATATTACTATAGTATATATTGCTGCCTCCTTCATTTTATCACTCACTTGGTCACTTTCTGATGACCCTGGGTTTGCGTGCTCAGGTTGGAGATCTGAGATATCGCTATACCATATATTTTTCGAGATTATTTTGAGACTGTCACCCTTTTCATTCATAGGTATATTTGTGATTTGTATCTATTATCTTATTTATCCCTATTTTCATATCTCTCATGATCACCGACCCCTTTTGCAGGTATTCTTATACTTATTTAATGCTAAAATTATTGTACATATTGTATTTATTCCCTATACTGAGGCTTAGCGTACGTACGTGAGGGTATCTTCGTCCTGCCTATGTACGTCACCATAACGTCCCCGTACCTGCGGGATGATCGGCAAAAAGCAAGCACAAAAATAGGTAAAGGAATGTGGGTCAATGTTATTGCTTTTGTGATTCTTTCATAGTAGCAAAGTGGCTCTACAGGTCGTATCCACAAGGAGGGAGAGCGATGAAAGCTTGATGTGGCTTCGTTGTTCAAGAAAAGAGAGAGTTTCTTTGTTTCAAATAAAGAATTTAAAAATAAAAACAAGTTGGTTTCAAAGATTGTTTTAGAATAAGTTGGTGATTTGTAAAAGTGATTTTTCTAGATGGTAAAAACGCATGGCTAACTTTTTACTAAGTGCTCCCACTAATCTCTAATTTCTTGAAGATGTAGCCTCATGATGGATCATAGGCAAGCATAACCCTTATGCATAGGAACTATTCACGTGAAAATCGAGTTAAAGTTCTTTCTTTAACTTTAGCTTTACACGGCAAAACTTGGACATTCCCTTATCAAGATCTAATTGAAGGTGAGAATACGGGAAGACACAAGTACACTAATGGTATCGGCAAAGTTAAAAGGAAAATCTTTAACTTACAAAAACAAGCAAAGTTTAAACTCTATAGATCATCAAAAACCCGTTAAGCTTGAAATATAAGAGAGCTAATACTTGTAAGTAAGTTAGAGTTAGAACCCTCATCTTAGATGTCATAGCTCTCGTTTGCACAAGGCTTGTTTGACACTATTAACTCATTGAGTTATCAATCAAGTTATTAGAAATTAGTGAGTTAGTAGTTAGTTAGTCATGCAATGAAAGAGTTAGTTAGACATGGTAGTAAAAGAAACAACAAGAGTTAAGTGGCAAAGAGAAAAGGAGTTACACAACAACAAGTAAGTAAAAGCAAATGGAAAAAAACAAGTAATTGGAAAGAAGAAGAGAAGTAGTTACTTGTATTAGATTGCCACCTTCAAATACAACTTTTACACACACTCTCTCTCTCTTTCACTCTAATGGCTAAACTAAAAATAGAAGAAGAAAGAAAGAAACAACTACAACTCCTAGGAACAAATACAACTACTTGCTAAAGCTCTGGATCTGCCTCTCTTCAGACCCCGGGTGGGGGGGGGGTTATAGGCACCAGGAGAAAGGGGGCCAGGGGGACAACCCTTGGCCAAAAGCCCGAGCGCGCCCGCGCCTGTATGACCGCGAAAACGTGGCCTTGCCAGGGCGACGCACGCTGGCTTCGGGCAGCGTGCTATCCCTTCTGTCTCATGTCAGCTGGATCTTCTGGATTCGTGATTTGATGCCCTGCACTGACAAAATCGCCTCCCTAAGGTCAATGGCTACGTAGTAGGCCTTTAATCACCCATTAAATGGTGATTTAAGGTCTTCTTCTTTATTTGCACACCATGGACCTAGGATCAAGCAAGCAAAGCTTTATTAGCAGAATTTTAGATCAAATAAATATACGAATATGATAAAAATTATGCGAAATTAGAGACTAATCACAGGATCAGGGCGTTACACATTCCTGTTGAGACTTCAACAGAGAAGGCCCTCGTGTGGGGCATGTTCTGGAGGTTGCTACACGGAAGCCATTATAGTTTCAAATCCCGAAGTTCCTGTGGTGACCTCGGATGAGGCAACTCCTAACCCAACTTGCTCATAGGGGACAAGTGTACCACCCTCGACTTCTGAGAGCACTCCTGTTACTGTCGTAGAGATAAGATCCGGAAGTGCTCCTATAGCGGCGGCAACAATAGTTATAGATATTTTGGAAGAGCTGACTCTTCAAATGATCGAGAAATTCTTCACCACGATGACATATTGCTCAAAATTGGTACTCACTGGGTGAAATCCTTTCAAATTCACACGATCACTCCTCGAGAACCAAATCGAGAATATTCTACAAACCGGCGGCTCTGATCTAGCGAAAACACACCAGGTATTGGTAGAGCAACTGAGAATGTATTCGAAGGAACCAAGGACTTTGGAGAATGTCAATCCAGTTGACGCTGCACAGCAAGTGTTGAGCGACTTCACGCTACTCAGGAATGTGAACGAAAAAAGTCGAGGAACATATAGCTGAGCAAACTCATCATCTAGGTGACTCTAAATCTAGCTACCGACCTTGACAGATGATCTTCAACAGTCAGAGTTCATCACTAAAAGCGTAAGGGAGCTATTGCAAGTGCTCGAGCAGTGATTGCTAAGGTGCAAGCCTTGATCCAAGACAACGAGAAAAACTTGCCAATGAAAAGAAGAGGGCAAACGAGACCGAAGTCGCCAGAAATCGGCTGCAACAAAAATTGAATGTCCGATCCTTCCAGCTGGAAGTTCTTCAAACACAACTTGCGACGAAGAAGCTTCTATCGGATGAGGAATTGAGGGTCCTAGTTTTGGCTAAAGTTGAGGAGGCATGACAAAGAAATATTCAGTGCCTCAAGGATCAGATAAAATCTCTCGTTAGGCGAGATTAACTTTTTATTTCTATTTCTTTTATAACACTCCATCTTCTTGAATAAGAGAGTATTTGTACCACTTTTACCATTTTGATAATAAAAGTGATTATTTTGCCTCTGTCTCGCCTTTATTTTCTCTTTGTGTTTGAAAATCAGACGAACTAGCGCGATGAAATTGTGATTATTAGAGGTAATGTTAAGCAATTGTTAGATAACTCTATTGGAAAAGTTTTAAATCAAGATAATTTACTTGTCAGATGTGTGATATTAACATGACATGGATTTGTTTTTGCGTCTAGAGATATGATATTAACTTAGCACTGGAGAGGTGTAATATTAACCAGAGATACTTTTCCCGCTGGGAAAATTGAAATGACTACTATTAGAGATATAATGTTTACTTAAAGTGATGTGTGCCAGAGGTGATCTTAACTTAGCATTAAAGAGCTGTAATACTAACCATAGGACCCATTTTCACTTAGGAAACCAGGAAGATTCACTGTCATAGGTATAATGTTAACTTGACAGTGAGATAAGTGCTATAGGTATGATATTAAACTTAGTCACTGCAAATCTCATTTTCTTTGAGAAAATCGAGAAAACATCTGCCATATGTGTGATATTAACTTAGCAGGTATCTGTTTTACAGCTTACGTAAATTTGATCAGTTGTTAACTTGACCAGAATTGATTTTGCGATTTGAGCATTGTTTGGTTAGAGGTGACTTGACTAGAATTGGTTTTGCAATTTGAGCAATGTTTGGACAGAGGTCTGGTGTTAACGTGACAGGAATTAATTTTGCGATTTAAACAATGTTTAGCCAGAGGTGTGGTGTTAACTTGACCGGAATTGGTTTTCCGATTTGAGCAATATTTAGTGGATCTATTATTCTATTGAAGAGAATTGATAAGTAGGAGTTATACCCGCTGGGGATATATTGAAATTTTTACTGTCAGAGGTATAATGTTAACATGATAGAGTAAATCTACAATCATTCGCTGGAGAAATAAATACAGTTTGTGGTCCTACCATTCCATGTAAGGTAATTGGTAAGGGATTTTAGTGGGAATAGGTGGGATCATGTCCCTCAGGATTTTTAGCAAATCCTCAGGAATGAAACGATTTGATATGCCTTTACTAACTACTGTTTGAGTTGGGCTAGCCTGCTATTCCCCTTATCATGATGAGTTGTCGATGATTTTTCGTTGGGCTTAAAAGCCAACACTTTCCTCTATCCTTGGCCATTGAAGGCATTGGATTGTTGTGTTATTGTGAGTAATATGATGTATCTTCTAGGTTTTCGCTCTGTAGAGTCTCACTGGGGATTAAGAAAGTGAATATAAACTTCACGGAGATTTGGTCTAGAGACTTACATTCCTCGTAGAATCCTCTCTGATCCTCATTTGATCACCACACTTTAATATGAATGTGAAAACACTAGAAAGGTTCTGCAAAATGCATCATGAACCTTTTTCAATGAGTTCGGCTTGATAAACCATCAGATAAACTTGTTCAATTCACCATGAAGTCGATCGATCGTCATATCTTGATATGAATGTGAAAATACTGAAAAGGTTTTGCAAAGATACATCATGAACCTTCTTTAGTGAGTTTGGTTTGATAAGCCATCAGATAAACTCATTAAATCCACCATCAGACTATTTGGATGCCATGTCATTGTGTTGAGCTTCGATCGAACGAGCATGAGAAAGGAGAGATGCCACCATTACATACGGAAAACTAGGCTAGATAAGCCATCCTTCTGGACCAAGAGGAATGATCGGGAATAAGAATGCCTAAAACTGTTGCTTAGGTATGCTCGACTTCAAAATATGACCTATTCTTCTAAATTAAAGATGGGTGCAGGTCTACATACTAGAGAAGAGTGACAAGGCTAAAACTGACATTTTATCTTTGTCCTTTTTTTAATGTTTATATCATGCATCCTAATGTCACCAATGTTCGGTCGGCTCAGTGTCGATCGACTGTGGTGATATTCGTTGAATAAGGAGCTTGTCTTTGATTCTCTCCCAAGCATCTTAGATCTCAAACCCTAATCCATCTGATGGATCAGAGTGAAACTTCGATCAGAGGTGTAGCATTAACTTGATCGTGAGAAGAGTGACAAGGCTAAAATCAAAGTTTCTAAATTTGTCATTTCTTCGATATTGACATCATGCATCATAATGTCACCAATGTTCAGTCGGCTTCAGCGTCGATCGACCATGATGTGATTCATTGAATGAGAAAGCTTTTCTTTGGCTCTCTCCTAAGCATCTTGGATCCCAACTAATCCATCTAATTGATCAGGGTGAAGCTTCGATCAGAGATGTAGTATTAACTTGATCGTGATTAGAGTTACAAGGCTAAAATCGGAACATGATTAGGCATAGTACTTCTTCAAGGATTTCTTATTGATTGGCTTCATGAGCGTGTCACCATTTGAATTTGTAAGGCAGCCCGCTTAAGTAGACTGCCTCCACTACATAGCCTTCCCACTTAGGCTGGAATTTACCTTTGGTCTTGGTGTCATGACCAGGGATCGTCTGACAGCTAAGACAAGATCGCCTTTCTTGAAAATCTGTTCATTGACTTTTTTGTTGAAGGCTTCTATGATTCGAGCTTGGTAAAGCTCGATCTGTTGTTGAGTTTGGAGTCATTTATCATCCAAAGCTTCTAACTCTTGGAGGCACGACCGATGTTTGTCCTCATTTGTCATCTCCATTGCCAGGGCAATACACGGAGATGAAATCTGAATCTCTAATGGCAGTACGACTTCACATCCATATACCAAGAAAAATGGTGTAACATTTGTTGGGATTTTCACTGTTGTGCGGTATGCCTAGAGGCATTCACCCAGCTTCTCGTCCCAGTCGCGTTGACTTTTTGAGACAAAATTCTTGAAAAGTTTATCTATGGTCTTGTTGAATGCTTTTACAAGACCGTTGACAGTTAGATAGTATGTCGTTGAAGACACACTCTGGATTCTGAATTTATTACAGATTCTCTAAAATGATTGACTGATGAACTAGGTCCATTATCATGGATGATTCGTTATGGCATGCCAAAGCGATATAGGACATGATGCTTGATGAATTTGATCACGTCGGACATCTTTACTTCCTTCAGGGGGCTAGCTTCCACCTTTTTTGAAAAGTAATCGGTTATTTCTAGAATAAAATGATATTCTTTGGATGTTGGAGGGGTGATGGGTCCAATGACGTCTATTCCCCACATCTCAAATGGCCATGAAGAAGACGTCGGGTGAAGATGTCCTGATACTTGGTGGATGAATTGATACTTGGTGGATGAAATCACCGTGGATCTGATAGGCATGACGCCGCTTAGTATAGGTGACAGCGTCAAAAATTATCTTTAGCCAGTAATAGCCAAGTCTTCGGAGTCGATCTCTAATTTTGGGTCCGGTTTGGTGAGCTCTGCATATACCATCGTGAGCTTCCCTGAGGGCTTCCTATGCCTCTTCGTGTGAAAGACAACAAAGCAGGATCCCATCATACGATCTGCGATATAATGTTCATATGATCGCATTATAGTAGAATTGAGGCATTCCTTCTGATGACAGCTGCCTCCTTGGAATCATTGGATAATATGCCATATAAGACATAGTCGATGAATGAGAATCACCAATCCTTAAGTTCCAGACATGTTGAGGTTTCAAGAAGTTCTTTGACTTGAAGGCTTCGCTCTGGAGTTTAATTATCTTCAAGGGTGAAATTCAAATAATACAGAGCACGGCTATGTACGAGTACCTTCGTGTTGCTCGGCTGGAAGAGCCAATAAAGCGGCATGGGATGCCAATGCATCTGCATGTGCATTCTGTTCGCGAAGTACATTGTTGATGTAAAAGCTGAAATCACCTAGAGGGGAGGTGAATAGGTGATAAGGCTAATCTAATGAACTAAATGCAGAAATTAAAACTTAATTGCTACAACACTTAATGCAACCAACGAGTGTAGCCGAATTCCCAGTGAAGGGCTCTGGACTAACTCCTCTTGATTCCTCTGAATAAGAGTTGAGGCGCTATATGAAGCTCTCGTGGTTAAGCACAAGTGAGGCACACACAAATAAGCCAAGCATATAATTATGACATGACAATATGAATCAATGCACAAAGTAAAGAGAGAGAGAGAGAGTTTAGAGTCAATGGATCAAACACAAACAACAAGATTTGTTTTGAGGTTCGAGCACCCAGCTCTACGTCTCCGCCTTCACCCAGAAGGATTTCGAATCCACTAACTTGTCCATCTAGGACTCCACACAGGGAACCTCTACTGAGGATTTGGGGCAATACAAACGGGAGTACCGAACTCCTCTCTCAACCAATACAACCTCCACTGAGGCAACACGAACACCACCTCACACAAGAGGGGTAGGCCCTTAGCCAAACAACCAAAATCCACCTCTTCACCAAGAGGGATACAAATTCAAACTCCACCTCTTACTAGAGGGAGCACACCTCAATCTCAACCTCAACCAAAGAGGGAGCTAACCACCACTCCAAATCAACCTCTACCAAAGAGGGATACAACAAATAAAGGAGGGTACATGTCACACCCCGCTTCCCAAAAAAACGCTGGAGCAGAGACGCGACACGAGTTGGCGACGCATATACGCAAGGAAAATCCCTCACGCATACGCGCTAAGCCTTAAGTAACCTGAAACAGGCTATAATAAATCCCAACTGTAATGAATACTGAATACTGCAATACCACATATGAGCAACCACGCATGATATCATATGAATCAAGACTGGAATAACAACTGAACTGATATAACAAGAAACAGGAAATGATACGAAGGCTAGAAAGATAAAAGTACCAGAATAGAATAGGGAGAAGCTCCAGCTATTCGCGAAGCGTACAGCCTCAACGAACACCTGCACATTAGAAACAAACCGTCCAATATCTGGACGTGCAAATCCAGGGTCGTCAGAACGCGACCATGGTGAGTGTGTGTGTAAAGGGGAAATAGCTCGTGCATAAGAACATGTGCATAAAGCAATATCAAGAACACTGCAGATAACATATAACTGAATAGCATGACAAACGACTGCAGATATAAGATAAATAAATATCATGACATGATAACATCTGAACTGAAGTATAACTAATAACAGCATGAACAAAGATATAAGACAACTATCACAAGTGTAACTAACAACTGATATCAAGTCAACTATCACACTGTAGACTAATAGCTGATGTCTGATGTGTAACCTATATGTCACTAGTCTGGTTGGTTATTATTAACCTAACTAATGTAGTACTTAGCTGTGTCCCATACCACATCCATTTTCCCACATAACAAACAATGTTATCGTTGTTGTAACTGCCTGCCAATGTAGTGCATGTGTTTTGGAAGAGTACCGTGCATGCCCGGTACCACGGTCTAACACTCCTGGCACTGAACCAGGACAAGCCGCTAGGCTCTGACAACTGAAGACCACAGCCCCACACGAAAAGACAACTAGTGTGGCGCCGTAATTCGGGCATAGCCCTGACAACTGACAACTGAATGGGTAGCCAGTACTACCCTGGTTCCCCATGGTTGGAACTCACAACTCGGTACCATAAGAATCCTCCCAAAATACACGACATGCATCATCAGGCAATTACCCCTGTTCCCCGGATTATGGTGTCTTTTATTAATAAGCAATCATATGATTTAATATATAATAGTAACCAATATCTCCAACAACTACTGATGTCAACACTAGCTGATAATCTGACAACTGGTAACTGATAACTGATACCTGACAACTGTGATATCTCACAACTATGATATCTGACAACTCTGATATCCGACAACTGAGTAGCTGATAACTAATATCTGACATCTGAAATAGAATACTGGAGATATAGTTACTAACACAATAGTGCCACTAACACAATAGTGTCACAGACAACTAGTGTCACTAACAACTATAACTGGTACAGATCTCTGCCAACTCATATCAACAATGAAATACATGATCACTGATCCCTACCACAATGTATCACTGACAACTCATATAAACTCTGAACATGAACATCTTATAATTACCAACAAGTATCTCACTATTAAGTAACAACTGATAATTAGTATCTGGTAACTCTGAAGTACAAGATCAGTAATATCAACTACATCACTATCCCAATTACTCAATCTCTACTAACTGAAGTAATCCAGTCTCTAACATCTTAACGAGTCCACGCCAATACTCAAATGAATCATAAGATATATTCTCGAGTACAATATGTCAACACACACCACAATCATATCTGAATAGGAAACGTCCTCAAAGAACATCGTAACAAGTCGACATCAATATCTGAATGAATCATCAACTAAGTTATTATTAATGAAAGAATATCAAGTCAAGAGGTCCTCTACATAAAATATATCATCTGTCCTCTATAACTCAAGTTCAGTCCAAATCACAGTCCAACTCTGAAATAGTCCAAGTACCATCCTATCATAAAGAACTCTAATCTTTAAGTAAAGTAAGATCATATCTTACATGTCCTCAAATAGTTGCAATATAGAATAGCTACTACTGATACTTAACATCAACAACATATCATCTGATAGTTCTCATGTTCTCAACTATAGGTCAAGTTCATTACAACCAACTCATTTCCCATTAGTTCCATAATCATCTAGTTTCATACACATCTAGTAATCTGATATAATAATTGTTGTTCCAACATATAACAATATCCAGTACTAATCCTCTCACTCAAACTTTCAACTCTGATTCACAAGTATTTACAATTCCTTCTCCTATTAAGATCAATCATGATGTCCCAACACTCGGTATCACAACATATACATGCATCTAAGGTCTATTAGATCAAGTCATTACCACCCACATCCATCCCTTGAAGTCACATACATCCATCTATATTCATCACATAATCCAAGGTAAAGTCCACAATCCATAAGGAAGCTAAACACAGCAGTCAGCCAATAATTAGTCGACTAGGGTTAAGTGCAAGTTGACTAGGGAGGGGTTAGTCGACTAATAAATAGGATAAGTCGACTAACATATATAATGACCAGCAACAGAGTACACAACTTCCAGAACAGACTACTAGTCGACTAACAGGACATGACAAGTCGACTAATCTGGCTTACAATCGACAAACAGTGAGTCATAACCTTCCTGGGAGGAGACCTAGTCGACTAGGGGTGCTGGATAAGTCGACTAACAGAGTGTATTAGTCGACTAATACATGGTATTAGTCGACTAACACCTCTACCTGGGCACAAAATCTGAGATACATCAACACTTATTCCCACATGCTATTTTGCATTCATGCTCCTCTCTCTCACACAACAATATAGACATTCTACTCTACTGTAGATACACATAGAATCATAATTGAATCAATGCACATAAATGCGAGTAATTAAAAGAAGGAGGAGAATACACTCACCTTGGGGAATCTGCACGTTACCGGGCGAGTCGCCGTGGCGCCGCTCTTCGCTGTCGGACTGCATAGGACGGTAGCCAGGGTCCTGGGGAAGACCTGGCTGCAATCTGGAGGTCTCGCGCTCGCCGGAAGGGCCTGGAATCGCCGCTCGCCCGCTGCCTGCGCTGCTGGTCTGGTTCTGGATCTGCTGTGCGCGTCGCTGGGCGAGTCGCTGCCGTGGTCGGCCTGCTGCTCTGTTGGATCCGGGGCTGGTCTGAGATGGAAGGAGGCAGCCTGGCCTGGGTCCGGATCTGCTGTGCGCGGCAAGGGAGGATCCGGGTGCTGCTACTGTTCCGTTGATTGCTTGCTGGTCTGCTGTCCAGATCTGCAGGATAAGAAGGAGAGATCTGCTGCTGGGGCTTGCTGGTTGCTGTTGGGGCGCGTCGGGGAGGAGATCCCGCTGCTGGAGATGCCGTGCTGCCGCTGCTAGTGCGGACCTCACCGGAGACGAGAGGGAGGGGGACGGCCAGGCCATGGCACTGCCGTGGGGGAGATGGCACAGGAGAGTGTAGAGGGGGATCCGGCTATGGTGTGGATGCCGCAAGGGGGCGAAGGCCTGAGGTGCTGGGCTCGGCCAGGGGAGATGATGGCCGGCCTGGGCGTTGCTGGATGGGGGTGCGGCAGCTCGCTGAGGGCTTGGATCTGCTTGGGGAGCTCGGTGGAGGGGTGCGCTCGTTGATGGAGGCGGCTGGAGAAGGGGGCGGCTGCAAGTGTTGAGGGATTGGGGAGAGATTAGGGTTAATGACTAGGTTTAGGTTAAGGATCATGAAGAGATTATATAGGGTGGGTTAGTGTGTCTAATGGGTGTTGGGTTTAGGCAAACGGGTTAGGATCTGAATAGGTAAATGAGTAGTGGGTTTATAATGGGTATATAGATCCAAATGGGTGAATGGGCATTGGGTTTGCGAGTAGCGGATTAGAATCAAAGAAATAGACATGAATGGAAATCAAGGGAAGAGGAATATTACAAACACCACTACAAAATAATAATCCAACATTAGCAATAACATTACATGACCAAACTAACAATAATAAATAACAGTAACAATAGTAACACTAATAATGACAACCACCAATATTAATAACAATTACTACTAAAATAAGTAGTGACAATAATAATAATTTAGTTGATAAAAGGAAAATAATCTGTAAATCAAAATAAATACTTTAAGAAAATAAAATACAGTATTTCTAGCTAGGATCTTACAGTACAACACTTGGTGGTTTCCAAAAACACAAACAAATTTTTCCACAAATAAAAAGATCCTATAGATAGAATAGAGTGATATGGATCAAGTGTGGAACACAAAGAGTTTGGAAATCAAAAACTCAAAGTAAACTATTGAGAAAACTCTAGATAGAATAGATAATGAAGATCAAATCAATTCCCAAAGAATTTCCTTTTCAAATGATTTTCCAAACCTATAAAACAAACCAAAGATCAAATCTTTTAAAGCTCTAAAACACTTTTGAAACTTGTAAATAAACACTTGAAAGTATGAAAATTTTCCCTTAAAATTCTTAGCAAAAACCCTAAAGAGATGGGGTATATAAAAGCCTCAAATAAACTAGCCGTTGGGCTGATTTGTCAGTCTTGGTGACTGGCGGTCGACTGGCCCGGTTGACCGCCAACGGTAAAAAATTTGACCGTTGGAGCTTCCGGTCGACCGCCGGTCGACCGTCCCAATCCAGAGAGCAAATTGCTCACTGGTTGGTCGACCGCTCGGTCGACCACCCACGCCTTACGGTCAACCGGTCGGTCGACCGCCCCCACCCGAGAGTGAGGCACTTGCAGTCGGTCGACCGCTCGGTCGACCGGCCCAAGTGGCTAGCCAGCGTGCACGTTTTGTGCACGTCGGTCGACCGGTCCGATCGACCGACTCTGGGTCCGGTCAACCGGCCCGGTTGACCGCCAGAGCCTGACAGGCAGCATTATGGGACAGAAAAACCTAATTTTTATTATTCTATAAAATCCCATAAAACTCTAAAAATCCACAAAATAGTTTTAGCATAATGCATTGAAATACAAACTTGTGTGAAAAATTTCGACACAAATTTCAAACTTTTTGAACCATTTTTGTGTTATGGAAATATTGCCGAAAACCAAAATCCGTATTTTTTCAAACTTGGATTTTTCAAATGAAAATTCTTTTTGTCCAAAACTCATCCAAATACAAAAACATGATACTTAAACACTTTGAAGCATGTTGCATATGGACCTAAGTCCAATATACATGAAACATATATATATCCATGTTTTTGACATTAAATCCGAAAATATGTTTTGTTAAAACACAAAATACCAACTCATGAAATAGACATCAAATTAAGTTTGTTTAAAAGATGAAGCATATATGTATATAGAAC
This sequence comes from Agave tequilana, assembly GCA_038442645.1. Lineage (NCBI taxonomy): Eukaryota > Viridiplantae > Streptophyta > Magnoliopsida > Asparagales > Asparagaceae > Agave > Agave tequilana. The sequence continues at coordinate 60,329 of JAVJIF010011780.1, read as the reverse complement.
ACATCTAATATACATTTAAATAAAGTAAACTTGTATTGATACTATCTATTCATGAAAACCAGGATCGGTTAAACCAAAACCGAAAAACCAAAAACTTGAAAACTTAAACACGTGTGTGTGTTTTGTTAACTTGAGCATACCACACTATCTAATCTTTACAAATGGATCTAAACACTAAACTAAACTATATACCGAAGTCTTCTTGACGAACTCCGTCTTCAAGTCGACTCGATCTAAACCGTGATCCACCGAGCTTGACTCCAACGAGTGCTATATATGATCTTTGACGCTCGGGCTCTTGAATCACCATGTGAAAGCTTCTAAACCATCTTTGTTGAAGCTAATCACCTACTAATATCTTGGTTAGAGATCTGAAACTAAACATTACAAGATTATTAGTAAACATAACTATATGAGTTAATCATCATCAAAACTAGAGTGGAAGGCCTCTGGGAAGACAATCTCCCCCTTTTTGATGATGACAAAACTCATGGAGTTATATATGCATGGATTAAAGTTAAGCTTCAAAGAAGCTCCCCCTTAACTCATGCATAGCAATAAACAATAAGATATGCAATGAATATTAACATGAAAATGCATAGATTTGCATAAAACAAGCTTTTGATATGAAATGAATCAACATGCATAAAACAAGTTCTTTAAATAATCCTCTTGATACCAATTAGAAGATAATCAATATATAAAAATTCTTGATATCAATAAAATAAAAACAATAAGAGAAAGTATAAAACAAAACAACAAAATACTTCTCCCCCTTTTTGTAAATAAACAAATAAAAATCATGCATAGAAAAATCATGCATATAAACTCAAATACTAAATACTTCTCCCCCTTTTTGTCAATCATCAACAAAGGGGTCCAAGTAAACAATAAACATATTCTTCCAACATGATTTAAGAATTGAAATCAATATAAGTGAATCATGATACCAATTGAAAGAAATTTTTTTTAAGAAATGACAATTTAAGGTAAATGAGGCATTGAAAATAAATCTCAAAGAAACCAATCAAAATTTTGATACCAAACTGAAAGATATATAGATAGACTTGATTACCAATTCTTTCTTGATACCAATTGAAAGAAAATATTTTGATACCAATTTAAATTTACCAATTGAAATGAATAGATCAATAGATACCAATTGAAATATATGGATACCAATTGAAGATGATTTTTCATTAAGAGCATATGATACCAAATTAAAATCAATATTCATTTTTCAATCATTTTTCATCATAAAGTATGGGAGTGGAAATCAAAGGTAAACTAAATACCAATTGAAAGATTGAAATATGATATGCATTAAAAATCAAGCTTAGCATAACTCAAATTTGTGATATCTTTGAGCACAATTAAAGCATATACATGTATGAAAATTAGATACCAATCAAAATTGATACTATATGAAGAGTAAGCATACATATATAAAACATATATATGAGTATACAAAAGAATGTCAATATTGATACCAATTGAAAACATAATAAGATCAAGTATATATCTCATACTTCCTACCACCCATATCATGCACATGTTTTAAAATGATTTTCAATATTAAGCATACAAGGCATGGTCACCCAACCAACCGCCCTTTAACGGGTAGGGGTTTTCAAAAATAGGTTTAAAAATATAGTATGTTTGAAAAACACTACCAAAGCAAAGAATACGAACTAGTTATATGAAAAACTTGTAAACTAATACGAAATCCTTCAAGTAAGGAATTAAAACAAAAAAACACATTTCATGAAAAACATGTAGATCACATAATTACCAAACACTCAAAATCCATAAAGCCTATATCATAGTCTCATGAAAACAAATCATGAGTAAATAAAAATGATGTGAGTGTACAAGGAATATGTGAAACACATTATCATGAAACAAGTCAATTAAGCTCAACTATGAAAATTCGTTAAAACATGAAAATCTTCAAAACAATTTAATCTTCAAGGCATATGTATGTTTTGACAAAACAAGAAGTATACATACATATCCCTAAACACAATTGAGTCCATAATAAAGATTTGCATGAAAAGCAAATGACTCAAGGGGTATACATGTATATCTTAAGGTTTGGCAAAATAAACATATACATGAAGTGAAAACACATGATCATAAAACATGACCAAGATGGGGAATACAAGTCAAATGTATGAATCATCAAAACTAGGCAATACTAGTACATTTAACAAGCACAAATGAGCATTTAAGCACAAACATATAGAAGTCTATTTGAGGCTCACTAGATGTACAAGTATATATCCAAGTTTTAATGAAAACTAACATCCAAACATGTAATCAAATCATGAAGCATGAAACGAGACATAAATCAACATGATAAACATAAATACGATAATTATGTAAATCCATATGCTATTAGAACTATGATATACATAATAGCTAAACAATGGTGAGAACACTACATATTGGTCCATATAAACATGGGTGATCTCAAATGCTATACATGCATGCCAATGATCTAATAATCATGACATTTAACATACTAATCAAAACATGCTAAAACTCAATAATGTGGAAAGTATGTAAATATAAACGGGAGTTAGAGATCGATATCAAAACTGATGAAGGCACTTCTCTAGTTCTCCAAACCAAGTGGTCCTCCCACCAAAACTCCCCTTGAAAGTGATGCATCTAAATAGTCCTCATGAAGATCGGAACGCATCCACCTCAAGACACCATCACTCTCACGTCATGCGAGAGCCAACACCTATATCAAATACAATAGGGGTGGTCTTTGGTACCCATACTCTTTTGGGTCCATGGGGTTAGCACCTTTCCTAACCCAAACAAACTTAGTTGCTAAATTTGAATCATGTATGCCATCATAGCAAAATTTAGCAAGGTGACCCTTACGTCCACAATGTGTACAAGTGTACACATGAGCATACATCGTGTTAAGGGTGTGTCCGTGAGGAGCAGGTGTATTTGTGTGCATGCATAGATGGAACTTGTTTCTTTCGAAATATAGATTCCAAGCGTGTATGGTTCATGGCACATTGGTTCAAAGTGGAGCCCAAATAATCCATACTCTTCTTTAACAAACAAATATCATTATCAATCCTAGAAGAAGAGGTGCATGCAATAGGTAAGTTAGGTGAAGCTACACTAGCATGGCAAACATGTGAATCTATATCAATTTTCAAAATTCATTTTTCTTTAAACAACTTCTAAATCATTTGAAATTGAAGCAATTTTTATTTTCAAAGAATCATTCTCTTTTATAACACAATCAAGTTTTGAAGACAAGTTTTCATTTTTCTTCAAAATTATTTCACAATCATTTTTATTTTTCAAAAATTCATTTTCCTTTAGGGCAAGGTCTAGTTGAGATTTAAGTGAGTCACGTTCACTTAAAACTCTTCCTTCTCTTGCAAAACCAAATCAAGTTTAGAAGACAAATTTTCATTTTCTTTATTTAAAGCAAAAGTCTTCTTTTTCAAAAGATTATATTTATCTAGCAATTTTTCACAAACAATGGAAAGTTCTTCATTCAAAGCATTAGGATCAACATAGTCATCACATGAAGAACTAGTATCATCACTATCTAATTGAGTTTCTGAGTATACCTCAAGGGAGTCATTCCCTTGGACCATGCAGCATTGTTGCTCGGATTCTCCACTAGATTCATCCTCCGTTTGGATTGGCAATTGAAGCTTGGAGGTGGTCAACGTGTTCCACATTGCAAAGGCGGAATCACAGTTAGAAATAATAAAAAGATATTCTTTGTTAAGCATGCTTCTAAGTGCCTCAAGGGCTTGTGCATTGGCCTCTATATGTTTGCTATCACTAGGGAAGGATTTCTTGGTAATAGTAAGGTAAACATGCAAGCCTAGGGTTTTCAAATACATGGACATCCTAAATTTTCACATGTGAATGTTGGAGACATCAAACATGGGAGGTGACAAGCAATCCATGTGTGTGTGTAAGCAATATATGTGCACAAATGCAAATGATAGATTAGCAAAATCAAGATCATACTCCTAGGTGGTTAAACCTAATATCACGAGCGTAGGCTCTGATACCAATTGAAATCACCTAGGGGGTGAATAGATGATAAGGCTAATCTAATGAACTAAATGCGAAAATTAAAACTTAATTGCTACAACACTTAATGCAACCAACGAGTGTAACCAGATTCCCAGTGAAGGGCTCTGGACTAACTCCTCTTGATTCCTCTGAATAAGAGTTGAGGCGCTATATGAAGCTCTCGTGGTTAAGCACAAGTAAGGCACTCACAAACAAGCCAAGCACATAATTATAATATGACAATATGAATCAAAGCACAAAGTAAAGAAAGAGAGTTTAGAGTCAATGGATCAAACGCAAACAACAAGATTTGTTTCGAGGTTCGAACACTCAGCTCTACGTCCCCGCCTTCACCTAGAAGGATTTCGAATCCACTAACTTGTCCACCTAGGACTCCCACACAGGGAACCTCCACTGAGAATTTGGGGCAATACAAATGGGAGTACTGAACTCCTCTCTCTAAACCAATACAACCTCCACTAAGGCAACACAAACACCACCTCAGACAAGAGGGGTAGGCCCTTAGACAAACAACCAAAATCCACCTCTTCACCAAGAGGGATACAAACCCAAACTCCACCTCTCACTAGGGGGAGCACACCTCAATCTCAACCTCTACCAAAGAGGGAGCTAACCACCACTCCAAATCAACCTCTACCAAAGAGGGATACAACAAATAAGGAGGGTACAACACTTGGTGGTTTTCACAACCACAAACAAATTTTCCCACAAATAAAAAGATCTTATAGATAGGATAGAGTGATATGGCTCAAGTGTGGAACACAAAGAGTTTGGAAATCAAAAACTCAAAGAAAACTATTGGGAAAACTCTAGATAGAATAGATAATGAAGATCAAATCAATTCCCAAAGAATTTCCTTTTCAAAATGATTTTCCAAACCTATAAAACAAACCAAAGATCAAATCTTTTAAAGCTCTAAAACACTTTTAAAACTTGTAAATAAACACTTAAAAGTATGAAAATTTTTCTTTTAAAATTCTTAGCAAAAACCCTAAAGAGATGGGGTATATAAGGCCTCCAAATAAACTAGCTGTTGGGCTGATTTGTCAGCCTTGGCGGCTGGCGGTCGACCGGCCCGGTCGACCGCCAACGGTAAAAAATTTGACCATTGGAGCTTCCGGTCGACCGCTCGGTCGACCGTCCCAATCCAGAGAGCAAATTGCTCTCTGGCTGGTCGACCACTCGGTCGACTGCCCATGCCTTAAGGTCGACCGGTCGGTCGACCGTCCCCACTCGAGAGTGGGGTACTTGCAGTCGGTCGACCGTTCGGTCGACCGGCCCAAGTGGTTAGCCAGTGTGCACGTTTTGTGCACGTCGGTCGACCGGTCTGGTCGACCGACTCTGGGTCCGGTTGACTAGCCCGGTCGACCGTTAGAGCCTGGCAGGCAGCATTATGGGACAGAAAAACTTGATTTTTATTATTCTATAAAATCCCATAAAAATTTAAAAATTTACAAAAATAGTTTTAGCATAATACATTGAAATACAAACTTGTGTGAAAAATTTCAACACAAATTTCAAACTTTTTGAACCATTTCTGTGTTATGAAAATATTGCCGAAAATCAAAATCCGTATTTTTTCAAACTTGGATTTTTCAAATGAAAATTCGTTTTGTCCAAAACTCATCCAAATACAAAAACATGATACTTAAATACTTTGAAGCATGTTGCATATGGACCTAAGTCCAATATACATGAAACATATATATATCCATGTTTTTGACATTAAATCCGAAAATATGTTTTGTTAAAACACAAAAGTACCAAACTCATGAAATAGACATCAAATTAAGTTTGTTTAAAAGATGAAGCATATATATATATATATATATATATATATATATATATATATATATATATATATATATATATATATATATATATATATATATATATATATATATATATATATATATATATATAACACATCTAATATACATTTAAACAAAGTAAACTTGTATGATACTATCTATTCATGAAAACCAAGATCGGTTAAACCAAAACCGAAAAACCAAAAACTTGAAACTTAAACACGTGTGTGTGTTTTGTGAACTTGAGCATACCACACTATCTAATCTTTACAAATGGATCTAAACACTAAACTAAACTATATACCGAAGTCTTCTTGACGAACTCCGTCTTCAAGCCGACTCGATCTAAACCGTGATCCACCGAGCTTGACTCCAACGAGTGCTATATATGATCTTTGACGCTCGGGCTCTTGAATCATCATGTGAAAGCTTCCAAACCATCTTGTTGAAGCTAATCACCTACTAATATCTTAGTTAGAGATCTGAAACTAAACATCACAAGATTATTAGTAAACATAACTACATGAGTTAATCATCATCAAAACTAGAGTGGAAGGCCTCTGGGCCAACAAAAGCTTTTGAGCTTCTCTACCATATTAATGATTGCGTTGTGGTAGGGCATCAAGTCTTCATGTCGGACTTCGTACTCCCCGTAAACCTGATTGGCGTTGAGTTTCAAATCATCGTATGCTTCGAGATTTTTTTGATGTTAAACTCTTCTGCAAGTTGCATTCTAATTAATAGAGCATTGTATTTTATCACATTATTAGAACATGGCTCAACTAACGAGAATACGCAAGGAATCATGTAGTTCTATGGAGATACAAATACTACCCCCACTTCTATTATAATGTTTCCTCTAGGACCCATTCTTGATGCTCCATCAAAGAATAGTTGCCAAACTTGTTCCTCGAAAGATGTCTGGATACATAAATTTTAGCAATCTCGTCTGGGAGATTGTCGTAAAGTTTGGTTGTTCTTGGATCTGGATGTTCAGCAAAGAAATCTGTCACAGCTTGACCTTTTGTAGCTTTCTGTGATAGGAACTGCATCTCATATTTCGAGAGCAATATAGCCCACATCACCGATTGGCGATTTAACAAATATGGCTTTGTCATAAGCAATCTTAATGCATTAACTTTGAGATGACGTGAATAGTCTGACCCACAAGATAGTGTCGCATCTTCTGGATGATGAAAACCAAAGCTAGACACTCTTTTTCGACCAGATTATAGCGATGCTCAGCTCTGATCATGGTCCTACTTAAGTAGTAGATTGCTTGCTCATGTCTCTGATTATTATTATGAGCTAGTAAAGCACCCAAGAAATGATCCATACCTCTAACATATATTAGGAATAGTTTCCCTGATAATGAAGCTGCCATGACAGGTTGATGTGTGAGGTATCTCTTGATTTTCTTGAACACTTCTTGGCAAGTACTGTCCCATACAAATGAGACTCCCTTCTTCATCATCTTAGTGAAGGGTTAGCAACATCTTGAAATATTTGATATGACTCTTCGGATGTAGGCCAGACATCCCTGCAATCCTCTAAGTGGTTTGAGATTTCTTAGAGGTTGCATTCCCTAAATGGCAGATACTTTCTTAGGGTCAAGATGGATTCCTTTAGATGTTACAACAAATCCAAGAAACTTACCACTAGCCACCCCCAGGAAGGACTTGGTTGGATTCATCTTTAGTTGATGTGAGCGCATGATGTTGAATACTCCCTTCAAATCTGCTATGTGATCACCTTTGTCACGGCTCTTTACTGTAATATCATCTACATAACACTCTACGGTTTTGCGTATATGCTCGTGGAAGATCGTATTCATGGCATGTTAGTATGTTGTACCTGCATTCTTCAAGCCAAAGGGCATTACTGTGTAGCATTACACTCTCAATGGTATTCTGAAAGATGTATGCTTCTGATCTTCCAGATACATCTGATTTGATTATATCCAAAGAAGCCGTCTATGAAAGATATCCTCTCGAAATCGCATATCAATCATGACATCTATGATGGGGAGAGGGAACTCATCTTTGAGACAAGCGGTGTTCAGATCGCGAAATTCTATACAAGTCTGGATCTTCCCGTTCTTCTTGGGGACGAGAACAATGTAGGCAACCCAATCAAGATGTTGCTCCTCCCTGACGAAATCGGAGTATATGAGCTTTGCAACGATCACAGATTCTAATAAGCTCAATTAACATAAACATCTTATTGATCAACAGATTATCCTAATCATCTCCAAGTTCTTGAAAATTTCGACAACACCTCTTTTGTAAATACTGATCTAACCAATATACAATACAAAATCACAAATAGTTTCGACCAACATCAGCCTACTTATTCTCAATCCCAACATACTAACTCAACAAGCATCCACGCAATCATAATAGTATTTCAGCTTGACGTCGCCCACTTATCCATGTATAACATTACAACAATCACAACATAATGAGCTCGAGAGTGCCTCTCTCCGCATCCACAATATAACTCAAAACTATTCTAACTCCAACTAATCATGGTCATCACAAGCTAACTCATCTCCACATAAATACATCTAACCAATATAATACATGTTACAAATACATATCGATTATTGCTATAAGCATGTATAACAAGAACTTTACATGTTAACACATAATCATATCTATAATACTTTCATTAGTTTGTGAGATTCTCAACATAACACTCACAATTCGAAGTTGGGCCTTCACATCGACTGAAAAACACGAAACAATCTCTGTGTGTGCGCGCGCGCGTGCCGGGGGGGGATGAGCTCAACAGCTCAGTGAGGAAAGTCTTATAAGGAATCGAAGAAAGAAATACTCATTATCATATGAAATATGATTTCACTCCAGATAAATGATTATAAGTTTGAACATGACCAAATGAATGGGGAATTGATAGTATGACACAAGTTAAATAATCATAATAAACTTTCTCATGTTCTTATTTATTTAATCGAAACAGTCTGACCCCCTTATGATCATTATCACTTATACTTTCTTATATTTCAATGCCATATATCCTATAATATACGAGTTTAGAATGCAATGACATTTGTAATTTGTTATTAAATTCTTTATATGTGCATATGACATACCACCTACACGTGTCTCAATTACCACACACATCGATATACATACGATGATAATATAATAATATCTTATTATATATCATTACATCCAGTACACTTTTAGTGATACATTTGTCATTGTTTTCCATTGATTTGAAGTATGGGAAAACTTACAAAATTATTGTAAAAAATTACAAGTAATTAAACAAAAATTACAAGAATCTTCTATTGAGATTTTTGAGAAAGTGTGCCGGTGGAAGTCTGGTCAGTGCGTGACCACTTTGTCCCTTTGATGATGTGAGCAATCGATCTTCGAATGCTACTGCTTGAGAATTTCTTCTCGCCTAGTTTCGGAGATTCCTTGAGAGATAAAGATCTTATAGTATTAGCATTATGAATTTATCCTTGTAACATTAGAGAAGTGATTCTCTGAATTTCTAGAGGCGATAGAGTAGATCTCTTATTAACTTAAGCTTTGAAGCTACCAAACAAACTTTATGCTCTTTAAAAAGCCCTCTTGAGGTTGAATTTCTTCAAGACCCTGAGTTTAGTCTACTACTGGGCTATTTATAGGCTCAATAGGGAGTTATGATCCCCTTGATTGTCTCTTCTTAATGAGGGATCATGGGTGTAACTACATATTAATCCCCCCACTAACTTAGTGGGGGCGGTTACTTTAAATCCACTGGAGGTGAGGCTATCTTGTTCAGGAGAGGCTAGCCCCTTAAGGTGAGGCTAGCCAGTGGAGGCGAGGCTAGATAAAGCTTCAGGCGAAGCTAGATAAAGCTTCAGGTGAAGCTATAAGTTAGCCTTCAGCGGAGCTAAGCCAAGCTTCAAATGAAGCTATTATAGAACTTCAGGTAAAGCTATCAGTTAGCTCTTTAAATAGAGCTGTACTATGCTTCAAAGCGAAGTTAGCAAGTTTAGCTTTAGGCGAAGTTAGGAATCAGCTCACTGCGGAGCTGTGTAAAGCTTCATGCGAAGATAAAAACTTAGCTTTTTAGTGATGCAATAAAGCTTCGAGAGAAGCGAGCCCCTTTGGGCTCATGTGAGGCCAAGTGTTGAGCTGACTTAGCCTCATAGGCCTGCTTAGGTCTCTTTAAAGGCAATACTTGGCCTACTGTCTACTTCACTAGATCGGTAGGGTTCAAGTCACTACTTTATCTCTCAGGGGTGGGCAAAAACTTGTCGTCAGCTTGTCTGTGATTCGTCTTTTGTAAATGTCGACAAGTTAGACATTATTAGACCGGCTGAAGTGTTATCTGAGAGTTTATCTTTTCGGAGTGACAACAAAACCTCTTCAAAGTATTCACAAATCCATGATGGATTGTTACAAATTTTGAAACACTTTGAACTCATGACCGAAATTATTCAGAGGTTAGGAACATGATAAAATCAGTCTAATGTAAAAGAATCCATTGGAAATAAAAGAGAGTAGATCAAGGAATCTATCTGTTCAGAGGTTATGTGGACATAACAGGTTAGGGATCGCTAGAATGAGGGTTCACTGTTAGAGGTGATAAACTAGACATAACAGCAAAAAAAGTCCCTAACGGACTGGCAAGTTAGATCTGGGTATCCGTCAGTTCAGAGGTGACGAACTGGACATAACTGATTAGGAATCACCAGATACGAAGCCTTGTCGTTCAGATGTGACGAACTAGACATCATGACAAAGAAGGGTGAGATTAGATATTCGTCGGTTGAGAGGTGATGAATTGGACATAACCGATTAGAAATTATCATACTCTGAGTGTTTACTATTCAGATATGATTAACTGGATATAATAGTAAACTAAAAGTTGAACTCAATTTTAGGGACCTGTCTATTCAGAGGTGATTAACTGGATATGATAAACTAAGACACACTAAATTTTGAATCCGCTGCCAGAGTTAGTCATATTAACTTAGCAGCTAGCCGACAGGGGACTGCAAGGGTGAATTGGATCTTGGCACCCATTGGTTTAGAGATAATTTGAACATGACCAACTAAAAGACATCAGGTTCATAATCTGCTATTCAGAGGTCATAGTGTTAACTTAACAGGTAGTCCACTGGGGATAGCCAGAGTAAGATCTGAAATCTGTCAGTTCAGAGGTGACGAACTAGATATAACTGGTTAGGAATTGTCATACTCAAAATTTTATCATTCAGAGGTGACGGAGTGGACATGATGACAAAAGAAAAGTCCACACTGGACTGGGGGGATGAGCTTGGCTATCTGTCGGTTCAGAGGTGATTGATTGGACATGACCAATTGAGAAGCCACCAAGCTCAGAGCCTTACCGTTCGTAGGTGATAAACTGGACAAGATGGTAAACGGAGAAGTCCCTGCCAGACTGGGAGATGAGGCTTGGCTATCTGTCAGTTCGGAGGTGATAAACTGTACAAAACCGATTGAGAAGCCATCAAGCTCAAAATTCTGCCGTTCGGAGGTGACAAAATTGGCGTAACGGTAAAAAGGATAGTTTCTACTGGACTGAGAGAGATGATCTGGGTACTTGTCGATTCAGAGGTGATTGACCGGACATGACCGACTGATTCTAGAGCCCTTGCTGTTCAGAGGGGGCAAACTGGACATGATAGCAAAAGAAATAATTCTGCTAGGAGAATAGGACTTGACCATAAACACCATAGGGAAATTAGTTCTTCCTTGGAGAATTTTTTGAAAGAAATTGTCAGAGATATAATGTTAACATGACAACCGAAAAGTCCACTGGGGACCGAAAAGGTAATAATAGACTCCAAGGAGAATCTATTAGAAACGCGCTGGGGAGTTAGAAAATGAATCCTACAAGAGATTATAGAGAGTTTAGCGTTCTCTAAGATGTCAGAGGTAATCACTAACGTAACATAAAAAACTCTATGGGGATTCAATAGGAAGATGTTTGTTCTCTGAAAAGTTATCAGAGGTAATCATTAACGTAACAACCAAATTCTTTGCTGGAGACTTAGAAGGAGATTTTCTGAAGCGAACGTGACAAATTTACGGCCGTGGATTTTGAATGACTTGTCAGAGGTGTGATGTTAACTTCACAAGGATTCATTTATTGTGTCTTTGAATAAAACAACAATTTCAGTGGACCTGTCATTCTCTTGGAGAGAATAACAGGTGGAGTTTGATCCACTGGAGAATTAGCCAGACCCGCCAGGGATTTTCAAAAGATTTGACTGTTAGAGGTGTGAGCTTTGAACATAACCGTTCTGATATGCGATTCATCTTATTGAGAAAATGAATACAGCTTTTTGTGATCCTACCATTCCATGGACAAATTTGATAAGGAATTTTGGAGGAAAGACGGGATCAAATCCCTTAGGATTTTTAACAAATTCTCAGCTATCAACAGGTTTTATCCAACTACAGTTTAAGTTGGGCTAGTCATGTTGTTCCCCTCAGCATGATGAGTTGTTGAGAACTTTATATTGAGCTTAAAATCCAATGTTTTCTTCTAGCCTTATTCATTGAAGGCTTCAGATCGTGTCACATGAAGTGAACATTTCTGTATTCCACTGATGACCTCTAAAATCTCACTGGGGATTAAAGAGTTAAGTCTAAACTTCGTGAAAAATTTGTCGGGTAGATCGACATTCCTCATGGAGCGTCACATTTTGTTCATCAAGACTCTGATTCTCAGCTGATCTTCGTGTCTAGATATGGAGTACAAACTTTACAGGGAATATATTGAGTAAGTCGAGATTCCTCATGGAGTTTCACTTTTGTTCATCATAATCAAGACTCTAGTCACAGCTAATCATCAATTTTGGACATGAATGTGGAAACACTAGAAAGGTCCGTAAGGATACATCACGAACCTTCTTCGAAGAATTCGGTTTATTCAAGATTATCGTGAAGTCAAACTGATTTGCCGAAAGAAGAATGCAGAGATGGTTGAAATTGATTCCACCTGGGAAAAAGGACTCCTTGAGAGATGAAACAGTCAGACGAGTTCTACTTGATGATCAGAGGTGTAATGTTAACATGATCATGTAAAGTACTTTTTTGACCAGAGGTATAGTGTTAACGTGATCATGGATAACATTTGTTATTGATTGGCATCAGGACATGTCACTATTTGGATTCGATAGGCGATTAGCTCCACTCGAGTAGGCTGTCTCTACTACAAGAGGTTATCCCTATTTGATTGGTGGAATGACATATTCCAAACCTCTGTGCATTTCCTGACATTATTGGCTATTGTGTCTCATCGGGGATTTGGTTGTACTGTCGCAAGTATTATTTGCCAGACTAAGTGCTTGTAGGCTATCAAATAGCGGCTGAAATAATTGTCTCCTCTTTAGAGCTGCTGAGAGGAGTAGCTGGTGCGGTGTCATCTGCTGCGGGAGATATTGCAAGACTTGTTTTTAGCTTTGGACTGACTTGAGTCCCATTGCTTTAGCCGTTGATGGGATAAGACCCATGGCTTTTAGAAGTAGAGTTGACTACCTCTCTACTCCTTTTCAGGATAGGGGTTAGGCAATGGCCCTTTTATGTTCTGACTTCAGAGCCAAAACACTCGCTTCAATCAGCGCTTGATTTTTATTCTTAAGGACATTGCACCTATAAGTAGGATGATGAACCATCCTATTGAAAAATAATAGCTGGGATCATTCGTTCATCCCACTTTGTCGGGCGGCTAGTCTCTAGCAGCTTGAGCTTGTTACACTTGTTAAGCAAGTGGAAGATTATCACCACATGCTCATCCTTGAAGGAGTATTGTCTCTGATACTCCGTTGTTCTGTCAGAGTTACCCTTCTTTGATCGAGTTCCTCCATATACTTTCAATGCTGATGTATCGAAATATTCAGCCGTGCCCTGGCTTTTCTATTGATTCCCCACATGCTTTTGAGAGTGGGGGACTCAAACTTTTTAGCTGATTTCTCAACTATCTCAACTTGTTCAACAAGCTCCTTCCAAGTGTGGGCTTTGACAGCTCCCATGCAAACTTTCACTTTGTCGAGAAAGTTATGTCTACATGTCTTACGAAACATAAGCAAAGGCATGCTTGCAGGGGACATAAGAGAAAGGTTGTGGAACATCTCTATATAATCCCTTACAGATTCTCCTTCTTTCTGAACTGTCGAGAGGAGTTTGTCCATGGTCACCTCGCTATCATCTTCGTGAAATCAGGAGAGGAACTGGGTTTTCAAGTCTAGCCAATGTTTTGATGGAGTTCACGGGAAGACTTCTGAACCAATCAAAGGCTACCCCCTTGAGGGTGCCAATGAACAAATTACCGGTTTGCGATCGGAAGTAGTAAATGTGCTGATTTGGCGAGCTCTTGCCATCATATGAGTGCAGCGTTGGTGTACGCGCCGGAAAAAAGAGAAAGAAGGTCTTTACTGTAAAATTTTCCTTGAATCAGATGAAAGATTACAACAAAAACAACTTTTTCTTCCAGTTACAAGGGAGGGAGGATGTTGAGTTTTGAATCCTCCCTTTGTTTAATGCTGGGTTCTTCGTGTGGCGGTGGAGAGTGAATCTTGTTCTCCGTTGACCGGATGACCGTCGGGATCGTCAGGGATCTTCTCTTCGGCTGGTAGAAAGAGTAGCACAGCTCTTGTCTACCAAAACTCTCAAAGAGAAGGTAGGCAAAGAGTAGCTTGTACGCAGCAAGCTTGACGAAGAGTTGAGCTCTCTCCTTTTTCTGCCGTGTCTGGTCGTCTGATTGCCGATCCTCTTATAACCAAATGCCTTTGATTGCTGATCGCCAATTGCCCAATTGCCAATCTCTCTATCTCTCGATCGTCGATCCTCCATCCTTTCCTCTCTTATCGTCCCCGACCTCATAGCAAACGAGGCTATTTATAGAGGTCCTAGGGGGTGAACGTGCCCCCTAAAAATGCTCCACGATGAGGGGCCAACTTCCCCACTTCCCCGCTATGTGGGCGGTGACTGGCCCAATAACCAGGGCGGTTATAACCGAGGCGCGGGTCTGGACCCTCGCGTCTTGATGCTGAGACGCGGGTGTCGAGCCCACGCGCCTTGAGGTTGAGACGCGGGTGTCGAGCCCACGCGCCTTGAGGTTGAGACACGAGTGTCGAGCCCACGCGCCTTAAGGTTGAGACACGGGTGTCGAGCCCACGCGCCTTGAGGTGAGACACGGGTGTCGAGCCCACGCGCCATGAGGTGAGACGCGGGTGTCTAGCCCACGCGCCTTGAGGTGAGACGCGGGTGTCTAGCCCACGCGCCTTAAGGTTGAGACACGGGTGTCGAGCCCACGCGCCTTGAGGTGAGACGCGGGTGTCTAGCCCACGCGCCTTGATGTTGAGACGCGGGTGTTGAGCCTTCGCGCCTTGAGTCTGAAACTCTGCCTTTTAATGGCTCGTCTATTAGTGATTTTTAGACAGCCTACAGAAACCCCCTCCAAAGTTTTCGATATTCCGCAGTTAACTGGGACGGATTTCGAAATACTTTGGACTCTAGCTGAATTCGCCTTTATGACTGGACTTTTAATGCTCCGGGTTTGATCTTATCTGGAGTTGGTCTTCGTGAGTGTACTGTTGAACTCTTTGAGGCCACCAGAGTTGATCGTGTTGAGTGTCTAGATACACAGTCTAAATCTCCCCGATTGCTTTTAGTCTGTCATGGACGCGCTTTAAGCCAGGAGTGGACGATCGTCTGCTTGTGCCAGTGTACTGTTGAAACTGATTTGCAGAAGCAAGGACTGAACGCCAGTTCTTTTTGAAGAGCAGAGATAGTACTGCTTTACAGACGCGACTTTTATGGGGTGCGTCTTTTGGCAAATGAAAAACGCGACTGATCTTCCATAAAGCAGACGCGATATTCAGCCGGGCTGGAAAGACGCGAACTTCTTAGAGAGACGCGACTTTTTAAATGCATTTATGGCGGTGATGACGGGGCATGTCCATCGAAGAGACGCGACCGTCGGGTGCGAATCCGTGCCATGTAATGATTGCACTGCCAGTTGGCCTGGGGAACCGACGGGATTTCACCTTTTGGCGCGCGGATTTCCCGGTTCATTAAATGATCTGTTCCATGTGTCAAGCGATGACTCGCTACAGAGTCATGGCGCATGATCTTCGCGAATCATCAAAATGATTTCTTCCACGCGTCAAGCGATGACTCGCTGCAGAATTAATCGAGCCACGCGCCGCGTATCTTCGCGAATCCTTGTGCCTATAAATGGCAACAGTCAGAGAGATACCTCTTCTTCTCTGAGCGTACTTGTTTAGGGTTTTCAAGAAAAAGAGTTCTTCTTTCTCTGTTCATCTCCATTACTGGATTCTTAATCACCAATGGCACCCAGACCAAGCCAACCGCATCCTCCTCAAGAGCGGCCGTCGCCGAGGCCCAGAGGGGCGGTTCCTCCGCGCAGGCAGTCTCATTCCCAGGTATAACGCCGTTTAGGCTTTCACCATTAATGGGAGTTCATGGAACCCCAAAAAGATATTTTTTGGAGGAGAACCATTAACACAGAAAACAAACCGTGTTTGATTCTCAGACGCAGTCTCAGACGCGGTCTTTGAGTTGATAACCAAGGCGCGAGTTTGATGACCCGGTGACAGTGAGTCCTGCATTTCGGATTCTTCACTTAGAATATTTCTAATTGTGAAGAGTTCGGACGCGGACTTGAAGATTTTTCATCAGGTGCAGGTTTTTGATGAATCTTGCACCTGAGTCCAAGTACTTAGAGAATTTTCATAAGTCTTGGTTTGCAAAACGCGGACTTGATCCTGGCGTTCTGTGACATCAGGTGCTGGTTTTTATGAATCTGGCGCCTGAGCCTAAGTACTTAGAGAATTCTCAAAGTCTTCGTTTGCAAAACGCGGACTTGATCCCGCTGGTCTTACTCCTGGATGCGGATTTGCAGGTCTGGACGCGGATTTGATAATTCCTGCGTCCAGTATTTCTTCTGCGTCTGGACGCAGATTCGCAGGTCTGGACACGGACTTGATAATTCCTGCGTCCAGTATCTCTTCTGCGTCTGGACTATAGACACTTAACATTTTTCTGATAAAGTGTCTAATTAAATGTCCTTTTCTTTTGCAGTGCCACACCCTTCTGCCCCACTCGCCAAGAAGCGCCACTTTGGACATGTAGGCGGTGCTGACCGTGATCTGGCTTTTGTGCTATAAAGGACAGTACCTGTGACTGTCGACAAGTCGCAGGAGCGCCAGAAAAGGCTCTCCAACGTTGATATGACGACCCTTCGGGTGCTTATGACCGATGCAGCATTCACAATGGATGATCGCGTCAAACTGGAGAAGCCTGCCTTCTTCTTTGGGGATCGTATCGGTGATGGCGGCTATTCCATGTATAATGGAAATTATAGATGGCTCCGTCAGATAGGGGATAGGAGATTCTTTCTTCCAGA
Organism: Agave tequilana; assembly: GCA_038442645.1. Lineage (NCBI taxonomy): Eukaryota > Viridiplantae > Streptophyta > Magnoliopsida > Asparagales > Asparagaceae > Agave > Agave tequilana. The sequence continues at coordinate 43,008 of JAVJIF010011780.1, read as the reverse complement.
AATGGAGAGGATGTTCCCGCTGTCTTATCTCCAGCACATGTCCGTCCCTCGGAAGATGAAATGGGACGTTTCCCGATACGTCCCTGAGATTACCCTCGGTGACTTGGGCTCCCAGAGGGTATACCGTCATGATAGTCATGATAGGGCGGTTCTTGGCCTGTTCCCCGGGTCGCGCAAGTCTGAGCTCCCAGTTGGAGAGATACCAAAACTCGGCACTACCTTCCTAAACGCGTTTATAAAAGTGGAGGGTGATTTTCCGGTTGAGTTCCGTGCGCCCGGGTGGGTTCATTCCACCGAGAAGTATTGGTGGCGCAGGATGGTGAACTTTGTCCTTACCGATCTTGGAGATCTGCTAGATCATGTGGGACTGTACCCAGCAGTCAGGGCCGTGCAGTATGGCATCCCGCCGAGTTCTCAGAACTTCTTCGGGGTCCTGGAGCGTTACAATTCTTTGACGGGGACATTCTTCACCCCGGTCGGAGAGATGGGCCTTGCACTGCACGAGTTGCATGAGGTCTCAGTGGCAACAGGGGATTCTCCCTATGAGGAATATATCCCAACCACTGAGGAGCTCAACCTTATGAAGGAAGGGTCTCCTCAAATGTACGAGACTTATTGGGAAGTGTTATGTCACTTCTATATTTGCGGCCAGATAACCACTTGGAGGTCGGGAGGAATCAAGCAGCTGTCTTGGGCCAGTTACTTGTTCAACAATGTCAATAAGAAAGACCATCCAATAACTCGACTAGCTCCCAGCTCCGACCAGGAAATTGAAGACAGGATCGACCAGGCTTCTGAAGGCTTCTACACCACGGATTCGAATGAGGACGGTTTCGAACCTGACATGGTCTTCGAAAGCTTTCACCATCAAGCCGGACCCCTATCTCTGATCGAGCATTGTTGGCGGGCTTCTTAATGCTGTGGCTGAAGCGTTGTGTGGTGCCCACGCTGCCACATGAAGTCATTGTTGCCGACGTGGTGTACCCGGCGGTGCTCCTGGCCTATGGCAGTCCCATAGCCCTTCTTCCGGCCGTGGCGGCTGGCATTCAGAGCGGGTTGCGGGCGTTAACCCAGGCTTTCTGCGAACTCGGGAAGGCTGTCGACTCCCATGGCAAGCCGATCCTTGACTCAGAGGGGAAGCCGACGGTGAAGCGCCCCAACCCTCGGATCGAGCTGCCTTATACGTACCTCATGGCTTGGTACGTGATGCACTGCCCTTCCCTAATGACGCTGGTGCCTTGGAGTGAGGGTTTCGCCCCTTTGTATAGCGGTTGGAGGGTTCGGACTGGCGTAATACTTATATGTATTTCGTCCGGAAGTGCATTTCAGATGCTTCGAACTACCAGCTCAATCGCTGCTTCCCCGAGATCCCTGGTGCATCTTTCGGGGATCTATTTATTGATTCCGTGGGCTCAGATGACTATACGAGGTTGTCCTCGGGGGTCTTCTGGTGGTTGATCAACATTCGGCCCGGATATGTGCTTTTCCGGCAAGGGACTTCATGCACAATCGAGCCGTACATGCCGAATCGTTTCGCCCGACAGTTCGGCTACGATCAACTCTACGTCGGCAATCCCAATGCTCGACTCGCCTTCGAAGGGAACTTGTTCGAAGGTGCTCGGGCTTGGTACTACAGTGTGGCCGGAGGGACGGAAGCAACTTTCCATCTACCTACCGAGGGGTCAAAGTGCCGTATGAGTTTCAGCTTCTGCTCCTGGTATTTCCAAGTCAACCAGACACCAAACTTTGTTCCGGAGTATTCATGCATTGAGAGTATCAATGCAAATCTCGAAGTAAGGTCGGAGTCCGGTAAACGCTCGCGAGGTGTCGAGTAGTACCTGAAGGCTCTGAAGGAGGTTGGGAGAAGGTCAAGGGAGGAGCCGCGAGCAACAAGGGCGGGGCCGCGATCAACAAGGGCGGAGCCGCGACCAACCAGGGCTCGACAGGCGGTGAGCAAGCATCGTCAAGGCTCTACTTTCACTGCTGAGCCTGCCCCAAAGAAGGTTCGGAGAGACTTGACGGCCGAAGTTTCTCGATCCGCGGACATCCCTTCTGGTGTTGGGGAGCCGAGGGAGGAAGAGGTGGACAAGGAAGACACTCCCTTAGTCCATGCCCGCAGGTTACACCGCAGGAGCCTCAGGATTGCAGAGGAAGGGGAGCCTGCTGACAGACCCACCGCCACTGACGAGACCGAGCAGCTCGAGGTCGATATAATGAGCGGAGTCGATGTTGAGATTCTGGGGATCTCAGCTCAGCCCGAGTCTTCCTCAGCTCAGAGGAGGGATGAGGCACAACAGCCTGGGTCTCCTTCTGTCTTCATCTCCAGTCCTCGGATGGTTGACCCCAGCCCTACCACTAGGGTGTTTAGAGGCAAGGCTCCGGTTACCGAGGCCTCTCATGTTGAACCGTCATCTTCCTTATCTGCAGAGGAAAGCGATTTTGAGGATGAGGTCGACTATGGTGACGAACCCGCTCCTCCCGATCCGAGCAAATTCTCACACATCTCGGAGGAGGAAATACATGGGTGTGGGTCGGCGACGACGTCACCACCAGCGGTTGCTCCTGCTGAAGGTACTCTTTTCACCTTCTGACCCGATTTCCCTTTTCATTTTGGAGAGGAGGCTTTAACATTCTCCTTTTATGCTGCAGGATTGGCTGAGGGTACCGAGGCTGCAACCTCCTCGCCAATCGAGGAGATGGTGCAAGAGTTGACCCAGCCAGAAGGAGTTGAGATTCCAGCTACCGAGGCAACTACCGAAATCGGGGAGGCTTCTACTCTGCAGGAAGAGGAGGCCACTACTGAAGTCAGGGAGACTTCTCCTCTGCAGGGTTCGCCCAAGGATTCGACATCTCTGGACCTCCAGCTTGGTAAGGAAGTTTTGATGTCTTGGATGTTTCTCTTCTTACGATTCTGGCTAATGTTGAGATAATTTGCAGAGAGAACCGAGGGGGCCCAGGTAGAGAGTCTGACGGTCAGTGTCCCTCCAGAAGGCCACACGGCCCAAGCCTTGGCTGAGTTTTCTGAGGAGGTCGAGCTCACTACCCTGTCATCGGCTGTGGAGGTTCCTGTAGAGGTGGCACCCCCAGAATCGCCAGTGGTTGCTTCTGCTCTTGCCGTACCCGTGGTCAGCTCAACTCTTGCACCAACAGAGCCGATCTACATCCCCCACCCCGTGATAGAGAGGGGATCGGGGAGCACTTCGGATGATGATATCATGGAGCTTTTGACACGCCAGGCGGTGCAGCAGTTCCTTACCTCGATGCGAACATGCATCGATTTCGTCCTGACTAGGGGTAGCTCCCTTGACTTTGCCCAGATGTTTCTCGGAAACTAGGTCGAGAACATCAAGTTGGCCGGAGGCCTTTCGCTAGCCCAGGCGAGTCAGCTGCTGGTGGATCAGCTGGGACAGCACCTGAGAGAGCTTCGATCCCTGGAGGATGATGCCGGTTCATCCCACGAAGCCCAAGAAGCGCTGAACAGGCTCCTTGCTGCTCAAGAGCAGGAGCAAAAAGAGGTGGAGGAGAAGATCACCGATAGCACTCGTCTTCTTGAACGTGTCCAGGCTGATCACCAAAGGCTGGCGATTGAGTCCGAGGAGTCAGAGACGATCATACAGGCCGCAAAGCAGGCTATCCTTAACTCTCGGGCTGTTATAGCCAGGGCTGAGGCCATGATTGTCTTCAACGAACAGAGGCTTGCTACCTCTGAAAAGAGGCTAGCGGAGTTAGAGGTTGCCAAGGCGCAAGCCGAAGCGGACTTCTCTGTTTGTTCGTCCGAGCTGGAATCCCTCCGAGTGCAAGCGCAGGGATTTTTGTCTGAAGCGGATCTGCGGGCCCGAGCTCTCATGGAGGTTGAGAAGGCGCGTCAACATAAGATACATCGCCTTAGAGAGCAAATCCGTTCTTTGGCGGACCAGGACTTGTAGCCTTCTCTCTTTTTTTTTTTAGAAAAGGACACTCTGTTCACTAAGAGTGTTTTGTATTAACTTTTATCATTTTTGATATAATAAAAGTCTTTGAAGTTTTTGGTTCCACCTCCTTTGTTGCCTCGCTGTGGATGAATTTGACCTCTTGATCACAATCTTTGATTAACTGACTGTGAATGCTGAACTTAGGTGAGACTAAGTTCTTTAAGTGAAGCGCGGCGTTTGACCCATAGGACCTTAGGCAGAACTAAGCCCTTTTGATGAGACGCAGTGTCAATCCATAGGGAGACGCGGTCATTAGTTCATAAGGACTCAGATAGAACTAAATCCTTTTGATGAGACGCAGCGTCAATCCATATGGAGACGCGGCGGCGTCAACTCGCAGAGAGAAACGCGGCTTTGAGTAACGCGAGTCTGTCCTGCCAATGAAGACGCGGCGCGAGGGACGCAGCCTTGTGTATTTTCCCATTAATCTCAGAATGGGCTAAGTCTTTTGCTGAGTCAAGTGCTTTCCCTTAAACTGGGCCCTGTTTGCTGAAGGGACGCGATTCTGAGTCACGCGGACTTTCCTTTGGAACGCAGGTGGACGTCATTCATTCTGAAAAAGGAGATGCGGGTTCCAGAACGCGGTTTTCCCACCTGCGTATCGATGTAACTTCCAGGCGTTATATGCGGCCTGACATAAAGATTTTATGAGATCTTTGAACGTCAAGTCTGCACTGACGATTGAAAGTCAAGTCTTCACTGGCGATTGGGAAACCGGGTCATCCGTTGTTTCCCGAAGCAGTTGTCCATGCGTCGGTTCTTCATTGGATTGGTGCGTTAATACCCTTTAATGTAAAACCGGCGCTGGCGGTTGGAGACCAGCGTCTTCAACATTTCCCGAAGCAACCCTCCACGCGTCAGCGTCTCATTAGACTTTGACAATCGTGCGGCCATTAAGGCCGAAGGTTCCCATTGATGACCCATTAATGACGGTTACCAGGAGCGGCCTATAAATAGGGGTTCGCCTTCTTTAGCAGTCCCGATTTTAGACCATTTTCCCTTTTAAGAGAACGATTGCTCTGAGAACTTCCGCTTTCTTCAGAGTTTCTATCAGGGGCACTGTCTTCATGGATGAAGACGACTCCAGGGAAGAAGATGACCCAGAGCTTTCATGCTTCTGTTTGGTCTCTTCAGGACAAAGTGTCTCTCTGATCACCTTCCATATTCATATTCGGATGCAGAGAGTTAAACTCTTGACAGAGGCTTCTGCTGGTATGCCGTCCCGACTTGCCGTGATGTTTCTAGTCCACCCAAGTTTGCACTTTGGCATCATCATCATCTGGGTTTCCTCATGAAGTCTGAGTTGGTGCATTCCTTCTGGAATTTGCGCCGCAAACTTCCTTGGACGCGAGTACAGAAGTCTTTGGCACTTGGCGCTGACTTTGTTCATGAAGCTCGCGTTTTAAGGCCACTGACTTGGATGAATTCCAACTCGGGCTGAAGGTTTCATACCCGAACTTTGCAACTCCTGTTCATTCAACAGGGAGATGGCAATTTTTGGCGTCTGAGTCTTTTCGTGTCTTGCTGATGCAAATCTTAGACTGCGTTTGAATCCTGTGTGTTATCACAGTTTTAACATCGCGTCTGTTTCTGTCATCGTGGGATTTGGCTCGCTGCGCGGATTATTCCCGCGTCTGCAGTCTTTGACAATAGCCGCGTCTGTCACTTAGTTTTCTTTGTTGAAGTATACTAAGTTCCAGATTTTCTAATTCCCTTGTTTATTCCTTGTAGGTAGGCTTGATCGTCCTTTTCAGGTTCGCTGGGCCCCTAGAAGAATATTTCAGCCGGCGGACTTGTTCGATGTTCGTCCACAAGGGAATATATTATGGTCCTCGTCGTCCACAAGGGAATATATTATGTCCCTGACGAGGACTCGACCCTCGCCAAGGTCTCTTCAGATCCACTGCACCAGTCATGCCTGCTGGCAAGAGATGGTCAGGGTAAGTATGGTGGCGAGGGGGCTACGGTGGATAAGGTGGCAGATAGGATCCTCTTCCTCTCCCACTCCAGAAGTAACATCGAGGACTCCTCATGTCTGCTGGATAGTCTGCTGGGGAAAGAGTTGCTCATGAACGAAGGGTTGCAGGACTTTCTGCTGCCACCAGACCTCAAGAACACCATTGCTCTTAGCTTAGTCAGCTAGGGCTCTTTCGATGTTTACATCATGCATCGTGGTGCAACCAGCTTCTGATCGTGGCCACAATTTGGCACTTCTTCAGCCACCGTGCACTTGGAATTAGATGCGGCTTCAAGGAGTGAGTGCAACCTCTGAGAGAGAGAGGGACTTCTTTGTACTCCTTAATTGTAACACTCAATCTTATTGTATAAGAGAGCGTTTTTACTGTAACACTCAATCTTATTGTATAAGAGAGCATTTTGTATCACTTTCATATGCTTGGAAATAAATAAAAGTGACACTTTTCTTTTTGCCTCTTTCATTGTCTTGAACTTTTTGTCTTAGAGTCGTAGAAGCAAAGAATCTTTGACTTTGTCAAAATTATGATGATAATCTTAATAAGTCAAACTTTGTAGGGAAAGATCCTATTTCAGGAACTCTCACAATACTGTCAGAGGTGTAATATTAACTTAACAGAGATGAAATAATTTTTGGTGGACCTGCCACTTTATAAGAGAAAGTGACAAGTAGAATTGGGACCCCCGGGGAGGGTGAACTTTTATCAAGTGTTTGGAATTAACTTGATTGAGCTCAGCTGGGGATTTAATGGAAACACTGTTGATGGTGTAGTATTAACCTAACAATGCTTTTAGGTAGACTTGTTATTCCGTTGAAGAGAATAACAAGTGAGACTAGACTCGTGGGGAATCTAGGGAAGTTTGTTACCGTTAGAGGTGTGATATTAACTTAACGGGTTGAAAGTGGTCTTGTCAGAAGTGTAACGTTAACTTGACAAGGATGTGAGTCAGAGGTGTGATATTAACTTAACGCAGAAGTGTCACTGTCATAGGTGTGATGTTTAACTTGACAGTGAGGGTAATGCTAGAGGTGTAATGTTGAACTTGGCATTGGTCATCTCGGCTTGTATAAGGAAGTCCGAGGGAAAGTCATGGCCATAGGTGTATTGTTTAACTTAGCAATGACTTGATGCTAGAGGTGTAATGTTAACTTAGAATCATCCATTTCAGCTTCGATATGGAAGTCTGAAGAAAAGTGACTGTCAGAGGTGTAATATTAAACCTGACAGAAACCTGATTACTGTTAAAGGTGTGGTGTTAAACTTTAACAGTAATTTTGTCAGAGGTGTAGTATTAACTTGACAAAGATTGACTCATGATGAGAGCAATTTGAGGACCTGTCATTCTATTGGTGAGAATTGACAAGTGAAAATTTGAAGTGCCAGAGGTATAGTGTTAACTTGGCAAATTTGAACGTTTGTTACTCTATGTAGAGTTGACAAGCAAGAGTTGTACTCGACAAGGAGTATTCATTACCAGAGGTATAGTGTTAACTTGGTAAAGATTGTATTTAGTAGACCTACCATTCTGTGGATGAGAATTGGTAAGGGATTTTGGAGGAAAGAGTGGAGCCAAGTCCACTGAGGATTTTTAGCAAACCCTCAGTTATCAACGGATTTGAGGTGCCTTTACCAACTACCGTTTGAGTTGGGCTAGCCATGCTATTCCCTCAGCATGATGAGTTGTCGAAGACTTATGTTGGGCTTAGAAGCCAACATTTTCCTCTATCCTTAGCCGTCGGAGGCGTCGGATCAACCGGGAACGTGTCCCTTAGGATTTTTTAGCAAATCCTCAGCTGTCAACGGGTTTGAGTTGCCTTTACCAACTACCATTTGAGTTGGGCTAGCCATGCTATTCCCCTCAGCATGATGAGTTGTCGAAGGCTTATGTTGGGCTTAGAAGCCAACATTTTCCTCTATCTTTAGCCGTCGGCGGCGTTAGTTATTAATGAAGAAGCTCTTCTTGTTTTGATCAGAGGTGTATTTTTAACTTGATCAGAAGAGTACTATTAAGGATAGTACTTCTTCAGGAACCTGCCATTGATCGGCATCATGAGTGTATCGCCATTTGAGGTTATGAGGCGATATGACCCATTTGAGTAGACTGACTCTACTACAAATGGTCCTTCCCATTTGGGCTGGAATTTTCCTTTTGTCTTGTGCGTCATTACCATGGGTCTTCTGACGGCTAAGCCAAGATCGCCTTTCTTGAAAGTTCGCACTTTAACTTTCTTGTTGAAGGCTCTGGTAATTCGAGCTTGGTAGAGCTCGATTTGCTGTTGGGCCTGCAGACGCTTATCATCTAAGGCCTCCAGTTCCTGGAGTCGCTGTCGATGCTTCTCCTCTGTTGTCATCTCCGCTGTCAAGGCGACGCGTAGAGATGGAATTTGGATTTCCAGTGGGAGCACAGCTTCACACCCGTATACCAAAGAAAATGGCATACCTTTAGTTGGGGTTCGCACAGTTGTGCGATAGGCCCATAAGCATTCACCCAGTTTGTCGTCCCAGTCTCGTTGACTTTTCGAGACGAACTTTTTGAGAAGCTTGCCAATAGTCTTGTTGAAAGCTTCTGCGAGGCCATTAGCGGCAGGATAGTATGCCGTTGAGGACACACTCTGGATTCTGAACTTAGCGCAGAATCTCTGGAAAGCCTGGCTGATGAACTGGGGTCCATTGTCATGGACAATTCGCCGAGGTACACCGAAACGGTAAATAACGTGATGTTTCACGAACTTGATCACGTTCGACGATTTGACCTCCTTCAAAGGGATTGCTTCGGCCCATTTAGAGAAGTAATCGGTTATTGCCAAAATAAACCGATGTCCTTTTGATGATGGTGGTCTGATAGGTCCGACCACGTCCATGCCCCACATTTCAAATGGCCAGGTAGAGGCAGTAGAGTGAAGGTAGCCTGGTGCTTGATGGATGAAATCGCCATGCACTTGGCAGGCGTGACATCTCTTGGCATAAGTGACGGCATCGGCAATCATCTTGGGCCAGTAGTAACCCAATCTTTGGAGTCGATGTGCCAATTTTGGGCCAGGTTGATGGGCTTCACACATACCGTCGTGGGCTTCTGTCAATACCTCTTGGGCTTCTTTTGGTGAGAGGCACCGGAGCAAGATCCCGTCATGCGATCGACGATACAATGTTCGTGTAATCGCATTGTAGTAAAATTTAGGGGCTTTCCTTCGAATGGCAGCCGCTTCCTTGGCGTCTTCAGGCAGGATGCCATACAAGACATAGTCGATATAGGGGAATCGCCAGTCTTTAAGCTCTGGCCCGGTTGACAATTCCAGCGCTTCTTTGCCTTGACAATCTCCCTTTGACTCATGATAGACCTCGAGAGCATTTCTCGGGCAATACAGGTCGTGGCTATAGACGAATATCTTCTCCATTGCTCCAGCTGGAAGAGCTAAGGAGGCCGCGAGGGATGCGAGTGCATCCGCGTGCGCATTTTGCCTGCGCGGTACATGGTCGATGTAGAAGCTTGTAAACCCCTCGGCCATGCGGATAGTTGCGTTGTAGTAGGGTACTAGGTCCTCATGTCTGACTTCGTACTCCCCGCGAACTTGGCTGACGATGAGTTTAGAGTCGCCGTATGCCTCGAGATTTTTAACGCCAATCTCATCGGCGAACTGCATCCCCATCAAAAGAGCATTGTACTCCGCCACATTGTTGGAGCAAGGCTCAGTTAGCGAGACGGCTCGGGGAATCACATAGTTCTGTGGCGAGACAAGTACTACTCCTACCCCCGCTACGATGTGTTCTTTTGGGCTTGTTCTGGATGCGCCGTCAAAGAAGAGTTGCCATACCTGACTTTCGAACGATGTCTGAGTTAGGCAGACTTCAGCGACTTCATCTGGGAGATCCTCGTAGAGTTTGGCTGCCCTCGGATCTGGGTGCTCAGCTAGGAAATCCGCCACCGCTTGTCCTTTAATGGCCTTCTGTGGTAAAAAGTGCATCTCATATTGGGATAGCAATATGGCCCATTTTGCCAGTCGGCCATTTAGCGATGAAGGTTTAGTCATAAGTAACCTCAGGGGTTAACTTTTGATATGACTTTTATAGTTTGGCCTACCAAATAGTGTCACATTTTCTGAATGGCGAACACCAGTGCCAAACATTCCTTCTCGATCGGGTTATACCGATGTTCGGCTCCGATCATTGTTCTACTCAAATTGTAGATTGCTTGTTCTCGTCCTTGATCATCATTCTGAGCTAGTAGAGCTCCCAAAGAATGATCCATTGCTCGAACGTACACCAGGAAAGGCTTTCCGGATACCGGAGCTGCAAGGACTGGTGGTTGAGTGAGGTATTGCTTGATTTCCTCAAATGCTTGTTGACAAGCGTTGTCCCAAATGAACGAGACACCCTTCTTCATCAGCTTAGCGAAGGGTTGGCATCTTCCGAAAAGGTTTGAGATGAACCTGCGGATGTACGCCAATCGTCCTTGCAATCCCCTGAGCTCCTTGAGGCTTCTCGGGGGTTGCATCTCCTGGATAGCGTGGATCTTTTCCGGGTCCAAATGGATTCCTGTGGAAGTTACAACAAATCCTAGGAATTTGCCACTGGCCACCACCAGGAAGGACTTGGTGGGATTCATCTTCAATTGATGAGCTCGCATGATGTCAAAAACCACCTTCAGGTCAGCTATGTGATCACCTTAGTGCGGCTTTTTATCGCAATGTCATCAACATAACATTCCACCGTTTTTCGTATTTGCTGATGGAAAATGGCGTTCATGGCCCTTTGGTATGTTGCCTCTGCATTTTTCAGTCCGAAGGGCATGACGGTATAGCAATATACCCCTAGAGGTGTCCTGAAGGAGGTATGCTTTTCGTCATCAGGATACATTTTGATTTGATTGTATCCTGAGAATCCGTCCATGAAGGACATTCGTTCGAATCCACAAGTATTGTCAATCATGACATCTGTGATCGGCAATGGGAATTCGTCCTTGGGGCAGGCCTCGTTTAGATCGCGGAAGTCGATACAGATCCGGATCTTCCCGTTCTTCTTGGCGACGGGGACGATGTTGGCTACCCAGTCGGGATGTTGTTCTCCCTGATGAAGCCAGAATCAATAAGTTTTCTGACTTCTGATTGAATTGCCTCCATTATTTCTGGACGAAACCATCGCTGCTGTTGTTTGACAGGCTTTACGTCCGGATTGATGTTGAGGCGGTGCATAGCCACGTGAGGATCGAGTCCTGGCATGTCCTCATAATTCCAGGCGAAGACGTCTATATACTCTTGTACAAGAGATATTAGATCCTTCTTCTCCGAAGGTGACAGGCCGTCACTTATGAAGATGGGCTTAGGGTTAGCCTCATCTCCTAGGTTGATCTGAACAACCTTGTCTTCTGTGGGTGGCTCGCGCTGTTCAAAGCGGGTATCCCAAAGAGTATTTAAATGTTTGATCCAAGGATCTGTATCAGATTGGATCATTTCTTCATCTCCGTCTTCCAGGTGGCTTGTTGAAACCATGTTCACTGAAAGTTCTCTGAAGATGTTGCCGACACTGACATCTGACTCCCAAGATGATGTGTCTGAAGAGTAATCGTTGCTCGACGATTCTTGAGAATCGGAGGCTGATGGGACCGGAGTTGATACATAGCCCAACCCCCGGCGCGTCTGATGATAGTAATCGGGGGCCTTCCCTTTCGGCACAAAGGATCGAAGTAGCGTTCTCCTTCCTTTGCCGAAGTTCAACCCGGGTCTGTTGGTTAGATCGTACCCCATGCACTTCATCATTTTGAGCACTTTTGGTTCATAATGACTGAGCTGAGGGGATACCTCCTCACTTTCTGAGTCTTCGCGGGGCATTGGCTCAGACGAGATTCGCCCAAAAAGAATTGGTTTTTGGCCTTTCCGTCTTGCTGGAACCATAAATATAGATTCTTGCGCATTACCATTATCTTGGTATGTCTCGAAGGACGACTTCACTGGCACATGCAACGATGTCAAAGCATCTACTGCCGACCAGGGGTCATCGTCTACTTCGGTGCTAGTGTCTGATGGTACTGAATCAGAAGCAAACACAGAAAAATACGCAAAATCTAAATCTTCATTAATATACCAACCGCCTGCATCATCAGCGGAGGTATTATCAACATCGAGCTTATTAGTGCTCTTTACAGGTGGATCCAGCTCCCACACGCACTCATCTTCCTCGGGCTCGGTGTCAGCTTCGTTACCAGAGTCTGGTTCCTCTGGTCGCGGGACTTCATCCGTCTCCACCGGATCTTGGTACAGCAAAGAGTCGGTGAAATATTTCTCGACCCCTTTGAACGGATACCTTTCGGCAATCAACGTCTGCACCTTTCCACTCCCGTCAAAGTATTTCATGACTTGGTGGAGAGTGGAGGGAACGATGGAGTTGCGGTGAATCCACGGTCGTCCCAGCAATAGATTGTAGGAAGTGTCGGCGTCGATGATGTAGCATGTCACTTCCGACTTGAGGCTTCCAATCTGGCATTTGAGCTTGATTTTTCCCATCGGACGGGTCTGGTTGGCATTGAACCCATAGATAGTTGTCTGAGTAGGGCTCAAACGATGAGTAGGAATGCCCAGGTGTTGCATGACCCGGCGAGGCATGATGCTCAACGCGGACCCTGGATCTACCTGAATGCGGTTCACCTCAGACGATCCAATATACCCTGTGAATACAGGGGTCGATCATGCTTCCCTTTAACCTGCATATCATCTGCTGTGAAGGTAATGCAGGGAGCATTTGGGGAGGTGTGGAGGCAATCCTCTACATCTTCCTCCTTCGGCACCTGGGTCATGAAGACCTCGACATTTGCCAGAGCTTCTTGTAGAGCTTCTCTGGTCGACTTTGATAGTCTAAGAAGTTCATACAAGGTAATGCGTGCCGGGATGTTGGCTAGTTGAGCCAGGACATCAAAGCGGTAAGGTGTCGTGGATCCTTCCGCCATACCTTTCGAAAGAACTCTAGAAATCGAGTTTCTTTCTGCTTCTCCACCGGTGGCTTTGTGGAGGGCCTGATTGGCTCTGCAGTTGGTTGTGGAGGAGCTACTGCCGTCTCGCCGTACTGTTTCAAGTACGCCTGTCCTGAACGGGTTCCCGCCATCGGTTGGTTGGGCTCTGCGGCCAGGACTATTGTTTCCTCCTCGGAGTCGGTTAACGAGGGAACATCAGTCTCGGCTTCTCGAGAGGAGGCACCCACCACATTGCAGGATGAGGACTTTGCCTTGCCTTTGGATTTCCTGTTGGTCACAGTAGTCCATTGCTGTTCATTGACAAGGTCAGGGTGGACCCACATGATTTCCCCTTGAGGTGTAGGGACAGGTACCAAGCCTTTCTCTTGCTGCTGGTGAGGGTCTGTGTTGACCACTCTCAGCTCTCCTCTTGGAATAGGGGCTACCCCCGCAGGTGTTGGGGTTGTCTTCCAAACTGGAGAACTGACGTCACATTAGCCGTCACCTTCTTCTGCTCTGGTCGGAGTTTCAACACCTCCGCGTCAATCAGAGCTTAAAGGATGTCTTTGAAGACATAGCAGCTTTTGGTAGGGTGCCCCAGCATCCTGTGGTACAAGCAATAGGTGGGATTGTCGGTCTTGCCGACTTCCTCGAGGCGCCTAGCTTCAGGGAGCTTCAGTCGGTTGCTCTTGTTGAGTAGTTTAAAGAGCGAATCGACATGTTCCTCCTTGAAAGAATATTGCTTGTTGGCGCGAGGCTGACTTGAAGAGCCACTCGCCTTGCCTGATTGAGGTTTGGCGGGAGATTTGGTCTCTGTTGCCAAATTATCCTTCCGCTTTGTTTGGAGGGATGTGTCCGGCGCACGCCGTGTCGACCTTTCTGGCCTAGGCTTACCTTCCTCCGCTCTGACGCAGGCGACAATCTTCTCAGCCTGTTCACCTTGTTGGATTAATTGCTTCCAGGTGCGGCTTTCAGTAACTCCTATTTGAGCAAGGAGTGAGGTTTGGAGATTGTGGCGGCATGTTTCCACCAGGGTGGCCTGGGTCATACCGCTTGGACACCGGAGTGCCACATTCTGAAATCTTTCCACGAAAGACTTAACGGACTCCCCTTTTCGCTGTTTGGTAGCCAAAAGGGTGGGCATCGTGACTTCGGAGTCATCCTCGAAGAAGCGTGTTAAGAACAGCTTCTCCAAATCGCCTCAGTTCTTGATAGAACCTTCTGGGAGCTTCATGAACCATTCAAAGGCCAACCCTTTCAGGGTGCCGATGAACAGGCGCGCCAGGATGGCATCATAGTCTACTACATTCCCAGTTGGGATTTGAAGTAGTAGATGTGCTGGTTGGGTGACCCCTTCCCGTCGAAGGCTTGGAGAGTTGGAGCTTTGAACTTGGGCGGGTACGGAACCAAGTCCCATTCAGCCGGGTAGGGCTGAACCACTCCTACTTTTTGGAGGTCTTTGCGATTGGCAAGGGCCTCGAGGCGTCGCTCCAGTTGACTCATTCTTTTAGCATGAGCATTCCCCGGGTCTTGGTCGCCCTTTACTTGCGACGAGGACTTGGACGAACTAGAAGTAGATCGCTGCCTCTCCTCAGAAGGTTCAGAAGATGAGCTTCCTCCCTTTCTCCCTTTGCCCTTTGACTTTTTAGGAGGAGACCTCCTTCTGTCTTCGAGCAGCTGTGCAATCGCCTGCTTGAGGGAGTCGATAGATTCCTGCTGAGAAAGAATCATATCCATTTGTGCCTTCTGGATCTGTTCCAAACGTCTAGCCGTTTCCTCAGGAGTGCCTGTCATGTAGGCGGAGGTCTTCTTCTCGACGAAAGAGTTCGAAGCCCTCGATTCTGCTACGGCGGAGTGAGAACCATTCACTCTAATGCCATGGGCTAAGACATTATAGTCAATTGGGGGAATGGCCCCTGTCCGGGTGCGAGTGTGTTGATACACCCCTTCCGGTTCAGAGTCAGACTCATCTGAGCTGACTGCAGGTTGTTTTCCCTTCCTCCTGCTTATCATATTCGCAGTGAGCTCCGGGTACTCAACGTCAGAGAAGGTTCTCCTTCTGTGGAGCGTCTTCTTTTAGCTGACGGAGGAATCAGAGTCAACTGTCTGACTAAAGACTGCTGGTGTACGCCTGATCCGCAACGGCACTCAGAGAGCATATGGATGAGCCGTTGGCAGCAACACGACGAGGTGGCCTGATTGGCACTTCTTTTCTTCGTCAAATAATCCCTCAAATCCATGGGAGGGGGATTGAAAAGATTAGCCTCGCAACGTCGAAGACGGGAGGCATCCATGTGCTGTACAGCCTGGATGCAGGCTTCAGGGACGCGGTTCTTGCGCCGCAGCTGTTCAGCGCGCGTCTGGCGTCTCTGTTGAGACAAGACGCGCTTGTCGCGTTGCTGCTTGGTGTGTCGGGGCAGAGACACTTGAGAGAGAGTGGGCTGCTGGGCCCCACGCCTATGGGCGCGTACCTCTTGTGCTTGACAAGGCACAGAGGCTTCACCTTGGCGTTTGGTAAGTTGGTCCTCAGAGGACCTAACTGAAGGAATCTCGCGTTTGGGCCGCCAAACGCGGACTTCACGTGCTGGACGTGGCGCGGGCAAGGCGCCAGTTTGTATGCTGCGTCCAGCCTCAGTCAGACAACCAGAGGTTCCAACTTGCAGCTGGCGCGCACGTCTCCTCTGTCGACGCTCAGCGTTCCGGTTGCGTCGCGGAGGTGGAGAGAGACCAACAACATCCTGATGCTGAACATCAGAGATTTTAAACACGCGGGTCTCCTGAGAGACGCTGACGCAGGTGTTCGGTGCGACGCGATTGGTCGCAAAGGCAGTTGTGCCTGGGACTACGCGGGCCTTCTGCGAGGCGTTGGCGCGTGTACCTTGCTTGGCACAGTTGGCAGTAGGGGCGACTGAGAGAGCCACAGATCGGGCCTCGGGGCCATTCCCCGTCAAGACCCGGCGGCAGACGCGGGTCTTTGGGCTCTTGGAGCCGGAAGAGAGAAACTCTTCGTACTTCGCCTGGTCGAACTCGACGATGAGTGATTCGACCATCTTCCCCTTACGGAGGACGTCATCCTGCGCCACGATTTGCTTATCAGTGACAAATGTAGTCCCCAGCGGAGTCGCCATCTCTTGTACGCGCCGGAAAAAGAGAAAGAAGGTCTTTACTGTAAAATTTTCCTTGAATCAGATGAAAAGATTACAACAAAAACAACTTTTCCTTCCAGTTACAAGGGAGGGAGGATGTTGAGTCTTGAATCCTCCCTTTGTTTAATGCTGGGTTCTTCGTGTGGCGGTGGAGAGTGAATCTTGTTCTCCGTTGACCGGATGACCGTCGGGATCGTCAGGGATCTTCTCTTCGGCTGGTAGAAAGAGTAGCACAGCTCTTGTCTACCAAAACTCTCAAAGAGAAGGTAGGCAAAGAGTAGCTTGTACGCAGCAAGCTTGACGAAGAGTTGAGCTCTCTCCTTTTTCTGCCGTGTCTGGTCGTCTGATTGCCGATCCTCTTATCACCAAATGCCTTTGATTGCTGATCGCCAATTGCCTAATTGCCAATCTCTCTATCTCTCGATCGTCGATCCTCGATCCTCTCCTGTCTTATCGTCCCCGACCTCATAGCAAACGAGGCTATTTATAGAGGTCCTAGGGGGTGAACGTGCCCCCTAAAAATGCTCCACGATAAGGGGCCAACACCCGCCCACGCGCTTTGAGGTTGAGACGCGGGTGTCGATCCCACGCGTCTTGAGGTTGAGACACGGGTGTCGAGCCCACGCACCTTGAGGTTGAGACATGGGTGTCGAGCCCACGCGCCTTGAGGTGAGACGCGGGTGTCTAGCCCACGCGCCTTGAGGTGAGACGCGGGTGTCTAGCCCACGCGCCTTGAGGTGAGACGCGAGTGTTTAGCCCACGCGCCTTAAGGTTGAGACACGGGTGTCGAGCCCACGCGCCTTGAGGTGAGACGCGGGTGTCTAGCCCACGCGCCTTGATGTTGAGACGCGGGTGTTGAGCCTTCGCGCCTTGAGTCTGAAACTCTGCCTTTTAATGGCTCGTCTATTAGTGATTTTTAGACAGCCTACAGTTGGTGGCTTGAACTTTGGCGGATATGGAACTGAATCCCATTCTAAGGGGTAAGGACAGACTACTTTTCTTTCTTTAGTTTATCCCTTTGGGCCAGGGATGCATCCTGAGCTTGGATGCTTTTGATATCCTCAGCATCGATTGAGGAGCTTTCCTTTTACTTCTCAATCCTAGGAGGTTCATTGTTGTTGTTCTCCTCTTCATCATGATTGCTATCAGTTTTGTTATCATTATTTCGGTTGGTCAGGAGCTGAGTTAACATGCATTGTATGTTATCTTAGGCTTCTTACTGGACCTTAAAAGTCTGCTCCTGTGCCTCCATGCGATGATTAAGATTATTATCATTGTTGTTATCAACCATATGGCTGATATAAACCCTGCCTGTATAGAGTTGATGGTGACGGACAAAGCATAGTCCCTGGTTTCTTCTTCATCATCGGACCATTGGAACTGGTGTCTCAATGGTTCTGACAACATAGCTTCTAAGGAAGAAGGTTGTCCATAATTATAGGGTATTACTACTTAGGAATGAGTACTTTGGAAGGCACCCTTTTGTTCGACCAGAACCTGACCTAAGTCAGGGTTATAGTCGGGCTCTCAAGAACTGAATGAGGGAGTGTGAACCCCCTGTTTTCTTCTTCGAGATTATAGAAGATCCTTCCTCTGCTTATCATGCTGGAAGAGGTAGTTGTAGGGTGAGAATCCTTTGTCCTTTTCTTCTTTTGAGAGTTAGGTCTCTTGGAAGATTGGACTGATAATCGATTAAAAACTGATTACTGACTTGAAGGAGATGCAGTGGGGAATGACCCCAAACAACAGTGGACAGAATGCGCTGTCACTAGTTGACATCCCGCTTGTCCATACTGGGACAGTGAGACGTGAACAAGTTCCTCAGAGTAGAGTTTTCGCTTATGGCTCAGATAGTTTCTCAAGTCTGTGTTAACTGGACCCAACTGATCCAACACGGATACTCAAGGAGACTGGAAGTTGGCCCCCTTGGGCTGAAAAGCCTTAGGCTTAGACTTGAAGGCTTTCCTTTTGGATGAATGTGAAGATAGAATAGCTTCACCATAAGGCTTAGCTTCGCATGGTGAAGCTATCTGAGCACTTAGTGCTTTGGCTCTACCGCTAGAGGTGAGCCTAGCACTGCCCAGCAGTGCCTTGACATGAGCGAAGCCGTAGTAGCTTCGCTTCTAGCACCAAGTGATGCTTTACTTTTAGCCTCGCGACTAAGAGCTACTTTAGCATTGCTCAATAGTGCTGATGATGTAAGCGGGACTGCAGTAGCGTCGCTGTTAGCACCAAGTGGTGCTTTAGTTTTAGCACAGATGAGGTTTAGCTCTATAAAAAGCTGAAATAGTCTCACAGTCAGAGATAATTTACCTTCGCATGAAGCTGGATTATGAGATTTATCTCTAGCTTCACATGAGGCTGAGTTGGATTTTTTAATCCAAATAGCCTTAGCAGAGGCAATTTTAGGTTCACAGGGAATGATCGGTCGCCAATATTGCATATTTTTCGTCACATTACCATATTATTTGTTTAATAAAATCTGCTATTTAATTATCTTTTTGTCTAATTATTTGCAGAGCCTTTACTAAATGAAAGAGGTGAGAAAACGGGTCCAAAAGCCCACTGAAATTCAGATTAAATCAAAATCAAGGATGATGGCAAATGTTCAGCTAAAGATCAGAGCAATCAAAGAAATAACACCAAATGAAAACCAGTTAAATTCGGATTTTTATGAATCCATTTCGGTTAGTTGAAGATCAACACTGATATTGTCAAATCCAGAGCTTAAATTGAGAAACCAGTTGTATAAATAGACAAAACCGACCATGGGAAGGATCTGCTCCTAGGGCCACATCCTTGTCACAAATCCACGGCAAAAGCCCCAGATTTGTCGCATTCTGTTAAGATATGGGGGAGCGTTTGCTCTCTCTATCTTCAGACACTCTCCCTCTTCCATATTTTGCTATAAATACTTACAAATTCTGAGGCCAGTGAGAAGGATTCAGCAGAGAGCATAGGCTAGATTATTCTGTAGTTTGTAACTTAGGTTTTTAATTTTCTTTCATGTAATTTTCATTTTTCTTTATGTAACTGAGAGGAGAGAAAAATTTCATGGAGGAATGAGAGTGAAGCTTGTACTGAGGGTGACATCAGTGTAAGTTCTTCTTTTCTTCTATTTTTATTTGAATCAAATCAAAGTTACTATTTTATGTTCTTCTTCTTCTCTTACTCTTCTTCTTTTAGTTTTTAATGATAATCCAACTGAACCCTATAGCATCGAACATGCCTTGCCATTGTAAGTGCCTTTAATGGCTTATGGTGATGGATAACTGTTTCTATTTATTTTCTGCTTGCTTTTGAATTCATAGTTTAAGTCTGAAAATAGTGAAGATCCTACTTGCCATGCTTTACTCGCCTTCAAGACGAGATAAGTTTTTGCCAAGGATTCAGGTAAGTCATCAGCTGAAAGAGGTAAGTACTTTAGGATTTTTCTTCTTTTCTTTTAATCTTTAGTTTAGATTACCACCAATCACAACTATTTTTTATTTACTATTTTCACTTTCTTTGTATAACCTCATTTTTTATTTTCTCTACCTTCTAAATCTACCACTTTCTTCTTAACTTAACCATAGACTTTATTTTTTTCTTTACAAGAACAAGAGAATAACTTTTAACCATTTTAAGTGAATTAAAAGAGGACATACAACACGCTTCCATCGCAAGTCCCTCCTTGTGGATCATGACTCGCATAGATACTTGCTATCGCGGCAGTATTGAGTACCTTACACTTCTATTCTTCATTTTTAAACTCTGTATTTTCTGTGTGCAGGTTAGACTTAATCAAACTTTGGCGCCATTGCCGGGGAGGGACGGTAAGTAACTCTTTTTAATTTGCTATTTTGGTTAATCTATGTTCTTGTGTACAGGAGGAGACATCAAGAAAATTTTTGCTGCATAGACATATAAGTGGCCCTGGACTCTGCTCAAGAAAGCAGAGCCCAGAAGCCCTCAGATTTGCCGCGTTCCCGTGGCAATCTGAGTGAACTACTAACCTGTATTTTTTTATAGATTGGTTGAATTGTAAAGTTTAAGTTTTTGTAACTATTTATTTTCTTATTTAACTCACTGTAGCACTTTTCTAACCTCAACAGTGAATTATTGCTTATAAATGCTAAAAAACGTTTAGACTTGCATTTAGGCAAGTGTCTATTTCGTTATATTTTCCATTTATTGTTGAAGAGTGTTGGAGCTAAGGTATGTGTGCATAGCATTTAGTATAAGGTTCATTCTTGTATGAAATATTTCTTGAGTGTTACTTTTTGTTACTTTTTTGCTATATACTTGTACACTGCACTAAACTGAATTAAAAGCACATCCTTAAATAAGATAAGGTGGGAAAGTCATTACCCTCTCTTAGCCCACAAACAATCTCCTCACTCAATAACCCAAGTTTAACTTAAAACTCAGTAGACATTGTCCTAGGGACATCTCGGATTCAATAAAAGACTGACCTAAGGGGAAAGTTGATTAGAATTTGACTCTTACCAAATTGATGTTAAAGGTTGGGGTGGAGAGGCAAAATCTCGAAGAACAGTGGTTTGGCATTATTAGGCCCGTTGCTTAGGCACGGATACCTCCCACTAGTCTTACCCCTACCTGACCGATTAACTTATAATTAGATTCTGTAATATACTCCCCGCGGATAATCTAACCAGGTAGGAATCGTCTAGGTCGAAGGTCTACTCGAACTTAGGCTAGATTTTTTTTCTTTTTGTTTGTTTGCTTGCTTGCTTGCTTTTATTTTTATTTTTTACATCTTGGTAATATGAATTATAATCACAATTATTCCTATGCAAATAGTGATCCATATATCACCCCGACCTCTTTTGACTCAGATATTACCAACCCGACATATAATAATTTTAACCAACCAAGTATATCGGATTGGTCTTATCCAAATCAATATATGCCCTAGTCCCAATATTATGAACGAGACTAGAATAGTCATCACCACTCTTCACAGAGTCAGTGGTGAGACAACCCTCCCAAGTCATATGGTCAACCACCTTACCAACATCTTGCTTCATATACTTATTTTTTCGAACAACCAGTTGACTGGAAAAAGAGGATGGAAGTCTTAGAAGAGCTTGAGCGACGAATTCAAAATCTAGAAGACTCGAAATCTCATCAAGACTTTCAAATCTAAGATCCTTACTCAATTTTTTAAGTCCCATAACGTGAACATACCGACATAGAAAAGAGTATGGAATCCATGATTCAATTCCAAAGTGATCCATTCGATATGATAGAAGTAAGATTTAGTCGATTAGAAAACATGCTAGAAATAAGAAAACTCTCCCTACCCAATCCGACCACCACCAGAACCACCACCTTAAGGTAATATTTTTTTCCCTTTCTTCTTTTTCATGTATTTATGCATTCATTCATACATTAAGAATAATGCATGAGATAGGTGTGGAGGAGGGTTCGAACATAACGTGGATTTTCTTCTTTAAAAAACATTTTCTTTACTTTTAAAATTTCGTTGAAAAGAGAAACAAATATTTGTCTATTTTTTGTAAGAAATTAAGTTAATTTTAAAGAATAGGAGAATTATAATTAGGATTTATTATACTTGGTCAAAATAAGATTATTTGTTTGAATTCTAGGGTTAGGAAAAAATTTGAAAAAGTAATTTAGTTTTGATTTTTACCTTGATGAAATATTTATACTTTATATACTTACACACTTAGGGTTCAAAAACAAAGATTCTTATGCCTTATAAAAATAAAGAAAAAGAAAAGAAAAGAAATATATATATATATATATATATCAAAAATCGTTTGATTAAGCTGGGTATTTGTGCCTCATTAAGTATAAGTATTCACGCCTAAAATTAGTCCATCTTATAAATAAAGAACCTTAGTTTTGTGGCCTTATTTTTTCGAGTCTTTAAGTCTTTGGGGTGTTTTCTCACCCGGTACCCTAAGACCGTTCAGTTTGGGAGTCACCGATCTAAGGTTCGTTACATGGGCAGATTAGAAAGCCTAATAGAACTAAGGAATAATACCACCAAAATATAAAAAATAAGACATGAGAGTTAAAGTTAAAGAATCCCAAGTCGAAATTTCACTGTCATGAAGGTGCATATCACTTAGGGTAAATAATAGACTAGATGATAAATACAGTTTGACTCCTTACCTTGATTGATAATAAGTTTTTGAATAGAGACAAAGTTTAGGAATGAAAAATTCAGTTTTTTTTATAAGTTATAGATTACTTGAACTCTTACAATAATACTTCAAATATTTTCTCTCTTTTTCAAAATGCTTTTTTCGAAAATACTAACACTTTGTTTCTCTTTCTTTATGGATTTTGTGGGTGTAATCCACTGAAAATCCTTACGAGACAAATCTCGTCCTCTAGGGTAAGCTAGAGGTTTAATGGTTTGTTGCACATGTTAAGTGCAGCCGTGATTTCTATGAAAGTGAGTTATACTAGGTTAGGTTTATTTTACTTTTTATTTGTTTTACTCGAGTACGAGCAAAAGATAGGTGTGGGGTGTGATCGGTCGCCAATATTGTATATTTATCATCACATTCTCATATTATTTGTTTAATAAAGTTTTCTATTTAATTATCTTTTTATCTAATTATTTGCAGGGCCTTTACTAAATGAAATAGGAGAGAAAACGAGCCCAAAATCCCACTGAAATTCAGATTAAATCAAAATCAAAGATGAGGGCAAATGTTCAGCTGAAGATTAGAGCAAATCAGAGAGATAACACCAAATAAGAACTAGTTAAATTAAAATTTTTATGAATCTATTTTGGTTAGCTGAAGATTAATACTGATAACGTCAAATCCAGAGCTCAAATCGAGAAACCAATGGTATAAACGGACGAAACAAACCATGGGAAGGATCTGCTCCTAGGATGTGGCCATTTAGCCACATCTTTGCCTCGGATCCACAGCAAAAGCCATGAATTCGCCTCATTCTGTTAAGATATAGGAGAGCGTTTGCTCTCTCTATCTTCAGACGCTCTCTCTCTTCCATACTTTGCTATAAATATTTGCAAATTCTGAGGCCAGAGAGAAGAATCAGCAAAGAGCATAGGCTAGGCTATTTTGTAGTTTGTAACTTAGATATTTAGTTTTCGTTTATGTAATTTTCATTTCTCTTTATGTAACTGAGAGAAGAGGAAAGTTTCATGGAGGAATGAGAGTGAAGCTTGTACCGATGGTGACACCGGTGTAAGTTCTTCTTTTCTTCTATTTTTATTTGAATCAAATCAAAGTTATGATTTTATGTTCTTCTTCTTCTATTATTCTTATTCTACTAGTTTTTAATGATAATCCAAATGAAACCTATGGCATCGAACATGCCTTGTCATTGCAAGTGCCTTTGATGGCTTATGGTGATGGATAGCCGTTTCTATTTATTTTCAGCTTGCTTTTGAATTCATAGTTTAAATCTGGGAATGGGGAAGATCCTACTTGCCATGCTTTGCTCGCCTTCAAGACAAAGTAAGTTTTTGCAAAGGATTCAAGGTAAGTCATTAATCGAAAGAGGTAAGTAAGTACTTTTAGGGTTTTTGTTCTTTTCTTTTAATCTTTAGTTTAGATTACTACCAATCATTACTCTCTTCTATATACTATTTTCACTTTCCTTATATAGACTCATTTTTTCCCCTTCTCAATCTACCACTTTCTTCTTAGCTTAACCATAAACTTTATTTTTCTTTTCTTTACAAGAACAAGAGAAGAAAATTTAACCATTAAAAGAGAACTTACAACACGCTTTCATCGCAAGTTCCTCCTTATGGATCACGACCCGCATAGCCACTTGCTATTCTGGTAGAATTGAGTATCTTGCACTTTTATATTTCATTTTTGAACTCTGTATTTTGGGCACAGGTTTACCTCAATCAGGGAACCTTTATAACTTCACATGCAGCGTTAACACGCTGGTGCGAGGTTATATTTGTCTCTATTGAGACTGTGCTAGACTCACATAGAGTCTGTTTAACCTCGCATGAGGCTGTAATAGGTGATCAGGGAAAAATCGTGCACAAAATATGTCATTTTAAAATCAAGAGTTAAAGTGTGTGCGTTTTGGCTTCCTCGATACTTCCGTTATAGCATAGAGGCTAAAATGAGTCGAATCCATAAGGATGGGAGGCGATAGAAGCTTTACCAGTTGATTCACGTGTGTGTTAAAAGTTCTTCAATATTTGAAAGAATGAAAAAGAAGGAAAACAAAGAATGAAAAAGAGAAGTATATTGAAACACGAAGAAGTGGGAAACATAGAAAAGAAGATATTTGTGATTTTTGATATTTCTAAAACAAAGTGAAAAAGAAAGAAAACTCATGGCTACTAACTACTAATGACTGCAACAACATGATAACCTCTTAGTGATAGTTACCTCATATGTATCCTTGGCAATCATTAGTCTTTGTTTTAAGAGCGTTTCAAAGCATGATTTATATGTAACTCATCACATCCCAACTCAACAAAACAATTGTAAGTTGCACTTAAACCATCAAAATTAAACAAAAGTAAGCATGGAGTAAAGTAATGTTAGCTTGTTAGAGAGTTAGAATGTTAGATTGTTAGATCCATCATCATGAGCCATCAATGGCCCTTGCAAGAGCAAAGCCAAGTAGAGGCTATTAAAATTATGTGGATTATCAAATAAGAAGTTAATAAGTTAGTGGTTAGTAGTTAGTTGCCATGAGAGAAAATTAGCTAAACATGTAAAAGGAGTTAGAGAGAATAAAATAAAGAGAGGTAAAGAGAGAACCTTTCATAGATTGTCACCTTCTATTACAAGAACTCTTGCTTTCCAACTATATACCACTCTCTCTCCTATTACAAGATCTACAAGAAATGAAAAATGCAAAGGAAGAAGAAGAACTAATCTAAACTAAACTACCCCAAACTACAACATGGAATAAAACTACACTACTCTCTGTATATCCCCTCTCAAAAACCTCAAGGGGTATTTATAGGCACCAGGGGAAAGGGTGTTGGCCCAGAGACCTTCCACTCTAGTTTTGATGATGATTAACTCATGTAGTTATAGTTTACTAATAATCTTGTGATATTTAGTTTCAGATATTTAATCAAGATATTAGTAGGTGATTAGCTTCAACAAAGGTGTTTTGGAGCTTTCACATGGTGATTCAAGAGCTCGTGCATCAAGTTCACATCTAGCACTCGGTTGGAGTCAAGCTCGGGGAATCGCGTTTGGATCGAGTCAACTTGGAGACAGCGTTCTACAAGAAGGTTCCGATTTGTTTAGTTAAGATTTAGTTTAGATCCATTATAAAAATTAGATAGTATGATATGCTCAAGTTCACAACACACACACTTGTTTTAAGTTTCATGTTTTGGTTTTGGTTTTCGATTTAACCTATCTTGGTTTTCATGAATAGATAGAATCAAAACAAGTTTATATGGTTTAATGTATATTAGATTTGATCTATATATATCTATGCCTCATATACTTAGAAAAACTTATTTTGATAGATTATTCATGTGTTTTGGAAAAATTGGATTTCCATTTCAAAAATTCTATTTTTGGAAAATACAGAATTTGGTTTAAGGCAAAATTTCCAAGTCACAAAAATGGTTCAAAATGTTTGTAACATGTTTTAATTTTTACTCAAACATGTTTGTATTTCAAAGATATAATATGAACTGATTTTTGTGAAATTTATGTGATTTTATGGGATTTAATTAAAGATAAAAACTCAAGTTTTTAAGACCTGTTTAAGCTGGACTGGCTGACTGCCAGTCGACCGGGCCGGTCGACCGTAGCAGTGGGCGGTCGACCAGGCCGGTCGATCGACATGTACAGAACGTGCACGCAGCCAGGCTGATAGGCTGGTGGACCGGAACGGTCGACCGCCAGAGAGCCTCTGCTATCTGAAAATGGCCTCGGTCTCGGTCGACCACCCCGGTTGACCGACAGAGAGCTCTACTATCTGTATTAGCCCGGTTGACTGGGCGGGTCGATCGGCCATAGAGCCGTTGCTCTCTGGATCCAGCCCCGGTCGACCGGGCGGTCGTCTGGTAGGCGCAACGGTAAAAAATTTAACCGTTGCCCGGTCGACCAGCCGGTCGACCGGAAGGGCAAATTGGCCCTTTTCAGCTGCCAACGGGCAGATTTCCAAATGGGTTATAAATACCCCATTTAGTTAGTTTTTTAACAAGATTTCCAAGAGAAAAATTTCTCTCATTTACAAGTGTTTTAATACAAGTTTTCAAAAGAGTTTTTAAGCTAAAAGATTTATCTTTTATTTGTTTTAAAGGGTTGGTAAAATCAAGAAAAGGAGAAGTCTTTGGGATTGTTTTTGATCTTCATTTTTATATCAATTCTAGAAGTTTTCTCAAAGTTTTTCTTTGTGATTTTGATTTTCAAACCCTTTATTTCTCACACTTGAGCCTAGCATTCTATCCTATCTATAGGATCTTTGTTTTAGTGAGAAAATTGGTTTATGGTTGTTAGACCACCAAGTTGTAAACCTTCCATCTTTGTCATATCCCTCTAGTGAGAGGTGATTGAGTTGTTATCCCTCAAGTGTGAGGTGATAGTGGAAGTGGTATTTGGCTCCCTCTAGTGAGAGGTGGAGATTGTGTTGGAATCCCTCAAGTGTGAGGTGATTGTTATTTGTGTGGCTAAGTGCCTATCCCTCTAAGTGTAGAGGTGATTTGAGTTGTGCCTTGTCTCTTGTGAAGAGGTTGTATTTGTTAGAGAGAGGAGTTGTGTACTCCCAATTGTATTTGCCCCAAATCCTTAGTGGAGGTTCCCTTAGTGGGAAGTCCTGTGTGGACGAGTTAGTGGAAATCCTTCTTTGTGAAGGCGGGACGTAGAGCTGTATGCTCGAACCTCAAAACATATCTTATCGTGTGCGTTTGATCCACTTTCTCTAACTCTCTATCTTACATTTGAGCAATGCATCTTATTGTCATATCATATACATGCTTGTGTTGTTTGTGTGTGCCCATACTTGTGTTTAACCAAGAGAGTTTTACATAGCACCTCAACTCTTATTTAGAGAAATTCAGAGGAGTTAGTCCAGAGCCCTTCACCGGGAATTCGGCTACACTCGTTGGTTACACTAAGTGTGTTGCATTAGTTTTTAATTCCTCATTATTGACCATTAGATTAGACTTACACTTATTCACCCCCCAGGTGTACTTTCAATTTGTATCAGAGCCTATGCTCCTGATATTAAGTTTAACCACCTAGGAGTGTGATCTTGGTTGCTAATCTATCATTTGCATTTGCACATATATAGTTTGCACTCATGGATGTCCCTCCCATATTTGATATATCTAAAATTGATATATGAAAGGTTCTAATGAGTTGCCATTTAAAAGCCATAGTTTATAAAGTTTACCTTGCCATTACCAAGGAATCCTATCTTAGTAATAGCAAGCATATAGAGGCCAATGCATTAGCTCTAGAGGCACTAAGAAAATCACTTAGTAAAGAATATCTAAATATGGTTCTCATTATGTTTCCGCCTTTGCAGTGTGGAACATCTTGACCTCTCCAAAGCTTCAATTGCAAATCCAAATGGAGAAGGAATCTAGTGGAGAAGAGTCCGACCAACGTTGCTTCATGGTCCAAGGGAATGACTCCCTTGAGGTACAATCGGACACTCAACTAGATAGTACTAGTTCTTCTTGTGATGAATATATTAATGTCGATGCATTGAATAAAGAACTTTCTATTGTTTGTGAAAAATTATTAGAAAAATATAAAGCATTGAAAAAGAAGAGTTTTGGACTTAACAAAGAAAATGAAAACTTTTCTTCTAAGCTTAATGTTGCTTTGTAAGAGAGGGATGAGATTTCAAGTGAACGTGACTCACTTAAATCCTAACTTGAACTTGCCCTTAATGAAAACAAGATTTTGAAAAGTAAAAATGATTGTGAAAATGTTTTAAAGAAAATGAGGCTTTATCTTCAAAAGTTGATTTTGTTGTAAAAAAAAATGAATCTTCAAAAATGAAAATTGTTTTTATTTCAAAAGAATTGGATTTGGTTTCTAAGAAGAACATTTTTTTGAAAAATGATATTGATTCTCATGTTTGCCATGCTAGTGTGCTTCATCATCTAACTCACCTATTGCATGCTCCACTTTATCTTCTAGTATTAAAAATGATATAAATATTTTGAAGAAAAGTCTTGAATGTTTGGGCTCCACTTTGAGCCAATGTGCTTTGAAACACACACGGTTGGAATTCATGTTTCACAAAAAATGAGTTCCATCTATACATGCATACAAACTATGGCATACACATGCTCCTCACGTTCACACACCTAACACATTGTATGCTCATGTGTATACTTGTACATATAGTGGACGTAAGGGCGACCTTGTTAAAATTTATTATGATAGGATACATGATTTCAATTTAGCAAATAAATTTGTTTGGGTTAGAAAAGGAGCTAACACCCATGGACCCAAAAGTGTATGGGTACCAAAGACCACTCCTATTTTATTTGATGTAGATGTGGGCTCTCACCTGACGTGAGAGTAATGGTGCCTTGAGGTGGATGCGTTCTGAGCTTAAAGAGGATAATTTGGATGCATCACTTTCAAGAGAAGTTTGGTGGGAGGACCACCTTGGTTTGGAGATATGGAGATGTGCCCTATCAGTTTTGGTAACGATCTCTTACTCCTCATTATATTTACATGCTTTTCATATTGTTGATTTTTAGCATGTCATGTTTTAATGTTCATTATGCCATATGCCATGTTTATTAGTCCTATGACAAACATGATTTGTATTTGAGATCACCTATGTTTATATGGACTTATACTTTTGTGTTCTCACATTTGTTTTAGCTATTGTGTATATCATAGATCTAATGCATGCGCATTTACATAGTGATCATATGAGTTTTATTTAAACGTTTGCACTTCATGTTTTGACTACATGTTTAGATGTTAGTTTTCATTAAAACTTAGGTATATATTTGTACAACTAGTGAGCCAGAAATAGATTATTATATGTTTATGCTCGAATGCTCATTTGTACCCATTAGATGTACTAGTATAGCTTAGTTTTGATGATTCATACATTTTGACTTGTATTCCATATTTTTGACATGTTTTCATGTTTATGTTTAAACTTCATGTATATATCTATTTTGTCCAAACTAATAGTTATACATATACATCTTTGAGCCACTTGCCTTCATGCATATAATTTTGTGGACTCGTTCATATTTGGATATGTATGTGTTGGCCCAAAGGCCTATCACTCTAGTTTTGATGATGATCAACTCATGTAGTTATAGTACTAATGATCTTGTGTTTAATTAGTCTCAGATTTACGATCAAGATCTTAGTTGGTGTTTAGCTTCAACAAAGGATATAAAGTCAAGTTTTGGAGCTAGCACGGTTTGATTCAAGAGCTTGTGCATCAAGACCACATCAAGTACTCAAGAGGAGTATAGCTCGTTGGATCAAGTTTGGACCAAGTCAAGAGGAGAAGAAGACTTCAAGTGAAGCCCTTCAAGAGAAGACTTGTGTCTAGGTTTGTTTTTATTAAGATTTTGTTTTTAGATAAAATGTAAAGGATAGAATAGTTGGTGGATTGCTCAAGTATACCATATACACTCACACACAAGATTAAGATGAGTTTTCACAAAAGAGTTTTCATTTTGGAAAAATACCGTTTTGATTTTAGGAGTTTAATATATATATATGTGTTTTAACCAAAACATATTTTAGTGTTTATTGTCAAAAACATAGATATTCCATCATGTATGTGTAGTGGATTATTTCCATACACTCTATGCTTTAAAAGTGTTTAAAATATCTTACTTTTGTATTTGGAGAAGTTTTGAAAAAAATAAGTTTTGGAAAAACTAATTTGGAAAAATACGGTTTTTGTTTTATGCCAAAATTTCTAAGTTACAAAAATAGTTTAAAATGTTTGTAACATGTCTTGATTTTACTCAAACATGTTTGTTTATCAAAGTATAATACTGAAACTATTTTTGTAGAATTTTAGAGATTTTATGGGATTTTATTTAAGCTAAAAATACCAACTTTTAAATCCCTAAAAAGTGTTTTCTGTCTTCTGCCGGTCGACCGAGCTAGGAGTCGGTCGACCAATGTGCACAAACGTGCACACCAGTTCTGGCTGGAGGGCTGGTCGACCGACCCGGTCGACCGCCAGAGAGCTTCTGCTATCTGGAAAGCCCCGGCCGACCGGGCCGGTCGACCGGCAGAGAGTGTTTGCTCTCTGTTCCAGGCCTCGGTCGACCAGGCCGGTCGACTGCTAGCCCAACGGTCAGGTTTCTGACCGGTGGCGGTCGACTGGGTCGGTCTACTGCCAGCAGTCAGAACTGCTGACTGGGCTGTAACGGCTAGTTTTTGAGAGCCCTATAAATTGGGTCTTTCTTGGGCTGTTTTAGCTAAGTTTTTTGGAGAGTTTTAAAGATAGTTTTTCCTACTCTATTAAGAGGTTTTCTCCACTTGTTTGAGAGCAAATATTTTCAATCAAAGGAAAGTTTATCAAGAGTGTTTATCAAAGTGATTCTTGTGTTTTCCTCCACCAATTCAATCCTAGTTTTCTCACACACATACTTGAGCTATCCATTGCTATATCTACGTATAGGGATCTTTATTGTGAGAGGATTTTAGGTGATCAAAGTTTTGTGATCACCAAAGTTCTGCTTTGTACTTTGAGGAGGCGGACTTGCGGGTTCGCGGTGTTTCGAGTTCTTGTGTGAACTCATTGTAAAGGTACGGCCTCAGCAAGCTAGTGGGCTTGCGGTGTATTGTTCTTGCGGGAATAAGAGAGGGACAGAGAGTCCAAAGAGCTTGTAGGTGTTGCGGCATCGATTGATCCGGTAGGATCAATTTTAGTGAAAATCCTTCATAGTGTTGAAGGTAGGGACGTAGAGCAAGTGTGCTCGAACCTCGAAACAAATCTCCCGTGTTTGCGATTGCTCTCTCTGGTCTTTATATCTTGCATGCTAATATTGTCTTTATCTTTATATGCTTGATATATTGTGTGCTTATTGTTATATGCTTGGGGATTGTTTGCTAACACTTGTATTCAACCAAGAGAGCCAACGCGGCACCTCAACTCTTATTTAGTGGAATCTTGAGGAGTTAGTCTAGAGCCCTTCACGGGGAATCTGGCTACACTCTTGTGTTATACTTGGTGTTTAGTTTAAGAAGTTTTTAGTTTGCATAAATAGTTTTAATTCCGCATTAATTGTCCTTTAGATTAGCTAGTCACCTATTCACCCCCCTCTAGGTGATTACAATTGGTATCAGAGCCACGTGCTCTTGATTTGGGTCTAACAACCTAGAGTTAAAGATCCTCATTTTATACCTAATCACAATATTTATACACACACCATGGATTTCATGTCACCTCCCACCTTTGACATTCTTAACATTAAAATTTGGAAGGTTAAGATGTCTTTGTACCTCAAAGCCCTACGCATTCATGTTTATTTTGCCACTATTAAAGATTCTTTTTATTTAAATGGCAAAAATATTGAGGCAAATGCAAAAGCCCTCCATGCTTTGAAGAGTACCCTAAATGATGATTATTTATCTAGAATTGCTAATCTTGATTCGGCTTTTGTAGTTTGGAACACCATCATCTCCCTTGGCGAAAAAGAATAATATTATGCGGGGAGCGACTCGGATGTTGGAAGTGACGCTTCCAAGTATGCTACATGGTCCAAGGGGATAACCCCCTTGAGGTAACTACTGAATCCGAGCTAGAAGAGGATGTTGATATGTCCTATAATGAACTTGAATCATTTTGTCAACAACTCCTAGAAAAATATGAATTGCTTAAAAAGAATAATAAGAAAATGAAAAATAAATTTGATGCCATGTTAAATGAAAAAGATTCTTTGTAAGAAAAATTTGAAAATATTTCAAAAGAAAATGAATCTTTGAAAAATGAAAATGTTTTCTTACTTTCTAAATTGAATGATCTTTGTAAGGAAACACTACTTTGAAAAATAAAATTATTTTGGTGGAAAAACAAAAAGAAATTACTTTGCATGAAAACAATCCTTGAAAAGAAAAATTGTTGAAAAAGAAAAAGAAATGTTTCTAAAAAGAATAAGAAAAATGATTCTCATTCTCGCCATGCTTTACATGCTATCATTGATAAAAATGAAGTTAAATTTTGAAAAATAGAATTGATAGTTTAAGCTCAACTTTGAGCAATTGTGCATTTAACCATAAAAGATTGGAATCCTTGTTTTAAAAGAAACAAGCTCCACATATTCATGCACCTCACCCACAACATGCTTATGCACATTTTGCACGCCATGATCATTCTCATTCACATGTGCATAGTAGAGTGTACAAGTGTACACATTGTGGCCGCAAAGGCCATTTAGCAAAATTTTGTTATGATAAGATAAATGCTTTAAATTTTGCTAAAAAGAATGTCTGGGTTCCTTACAATGCTAACCCTCGTGGACCCAAAAGAAAATGGGTACCAAAATCCCTACCTTCTGTATTTGATGTAGGTGCGGGCTCTCACAAAACGTGAGAGGGATGGTGCCTTGGTGGTGGATGCACATGGACTTGATGGACATACATTTGATGCACCGCTATTACGGAGGTTTGGTGGGACAACCACCATGCTTTGGAGAATTAGAGCATAGTTCCTTGGTTTGGTAAATATCTCTAAACTCCTATTTTATTTACATGCTTTTTCATATATGATATTTTTAGCATGTTCATGTTTTATTTGTTTTGTGCTTCATGAGGTTTATAACTTGTTTAAATGTAGTTTTTATCAAAACTTGGATATATACATGTACGCGTAGTGAGCGACATTTGATTCATATACGTTTGCACTTCATTATTCATTTGTACTCACAATATGCATATGTATAGCCTAGTTTTGATGATTTCCTCATTTACACTTGTTTTGCCTATTTTCATATTTTGCTTCATGTATATGCAATTTTTATTCAAATCTAATAAATATACATGTATACTCGTGAGTCTCTTGCCTTCATGCAAATTATATCATAGACTCATTTTAGTTTAGGATATGTATGTATATTGTTAGCCTTGGATAAATCATACATATACCTTGAAGTTTATTTTTAGATGAAAAATGATTTTTTATGATTTTCATCTTTTATGAAAAATGAATTTTCATGTTTGTTTTGAGCTTCATTGACTATCTTCATGGAAAATGCTAATTACATGATTCATGTACACTCACACTTTATTTGTTTATTCATTACTTTGTTTCATGATTAGTTTTGAGCCTTATAAATTTGAGTGTCAACCTTATGTATTTAGTATGTTTCATGATAGACATATGATTTGGTTTCATGTTTTGAAGGATCTTTAACTAGTTTTTTCAAAAATTAATTTAACTAGTTATTTATTCTTCAAATGGTAGTGTTTCACTATAAAAATATTTTTCAAACTCTATTTTTGAAAACCCCTACCAACCCCTTCATGGGCGGACGGATGGGCGAGTATGCCTTATAAGCCTTATTTATAATCTTTTATCTTGTGCATAAAAAGGGTGATTTAAGAGTTATATACTTGATTTATATCATATTTTCAATTGGTATCTCAATTGATTTCTTTTTTATATATACTCATATTTTTTATATATGTATGTTTCACATTTCAAATAATATCAATTTCTATTGGTATTTTCATTTTCATACATATATATGATTTATTGGTGCTTGATTGTCGAGATATTTACTTATTTATAGCACAAAGTATGTTTATGCTAAGCTTAATTCAAATCTTAATTTTCAATTGATTTCTTAATTGGTACTTTTTATATAAGCTTATGCATTATCTTCAATTGGTATTTTTTTTTACAATTGGTATTTTTTTTATTGATATCAAAATGTACAATATTTTTCAATTGGTATCTATTGAACTATTTATTTCAATTGATATCCATTTAAATTTAAATTGATATCAAAATATAAAATATCTTCCTTCATTGGTATCAAAATTTCAGTTGGTAAAATGTTTTTCAATTGCTTGTATTTTAATTGGTAAAATGTTTCAATTACAATTAGAATTCAAAATTTATGTTTGAAATTTGTATTGTTTAGTTATAATTGGATACTTAAAAACGTTTTGATATGTTTTAGTTCCAATTGGTATCTCAAAATTTTATTTATTTACAAGGTATCTCAAAATGTGTTTTATTACCTTGAGTAAATTTCAAATTTTGATTTAAGTAATTATTAAATTTGACTTAAAAATGTTTTGATATATATTGCCTATATACAAGGGGAGCTTAACATCTCTTCTACATATAGATTCATGTTGAGTGTATTTTATATTAAGGAGCTTGGCAACTCTTCTTTATGCGGTACACATGTGCATGGAGAGCTTCACATCTCCTCTTATGCATTGCATATTATGTGTTATGTGAATTAAGGCTTGTCATCCCTTCTTCATATAATGTATGTATGTAGGGAAGTTAACTTAGCGTCTTCCTCTTCATGAATGTATATCGCATATATCTCTTTTATTAATTTGTTTGATTTCACCCCTTTATTGATTTTTGTTTTTGACAAAAAGGGGGAGAACATTGTTTTGTATTTAATTTTACCCCTTTGTTAATGATTGACAAAAAGGGGGAGAAAGATTTTGAGTTTATATATGCATATTTGTGTTTTTGCATATATTGAGTTTATGCATCTTACAATAAACAATAATATATGAGAAAAATGATTTTTAGAGTTAATACATAAAGGGGGAAAAGAATTTCTTGTTTATGCATATTGTTTTATTTGCAAAAAGGAGAAAAGAATTTGATGAGTTTTATGCTTGATTGGCATGTTTATCTCTTTATATTTGCATACATGTTTGTTTAGTTTATGTACTTCATTGCCATATTTATTTATTTATTGAGATGCATGAGTTAAGGGGGAGTTTCTTTGAAGCTTTACTTTAATCCATGCATATAGAACTCCATGAGTTTTGTCATCATCAAAAAGGGGGAGATTGTTGGCCCAAAAGCCCATCACTCTAGTTTTGATGATGATCAACTCATGTCGTTATAGTACAAATGATCTTGTGTTTAATTAATCTCAGATTTATGATCAAGACTTAGTTGGTGTTTAGCTTCAACAAAGGATTTAAAGTCAAATTTTGGAGCTAGCACGGTTTGATTCAAAAGCTTGTGCATCAAGACCACATCAAATCTCAAGAGGAGTCTAGCTCGTTGGATCAAGTTTGGACCAAGTTAAGAGGAGAAGAAGACTTCAAGTGAAGCCCTTCAAGAGAAGACTTGTGTCTAGGTTTATTTTTATTAAGATTTTGTTTTTAGATAAAATGTAAAGGATAGAATAGTTGGTGGATTGCTCAAGTATACCATATACACTCACACACAAGATTTAGATGAGTTTTCACAAAAGAGTTTTCATTTGAAAAAATACCGTTTTGGTTTTAGGAGTTTAATATATACATGTGTTTTAACCAAACATATTTTAGTGTTTATTGTCAAAAACATAGATATTTCATCATGTATGTATAGTGGATTATTTCCATACACTCTATGCTTTAAAAGTGTTTAAAATATCTTAATTTTGTATTTGGAGAAGTTTTGGAAAAATAAGTTTTGAAAAAATCAATTTGGAAAAATACGGTTTTTGTTTTATGCCAAAATTTCTAAGTTACAAAAATAGTTCAAAATGTTTGTAACATGTCTTGATTTTACTCAAACATGTTTGTTTATCAAAGTATAATACTGAAACTATTTTTGTAGAATTTTAGAGATTTTATGGGATTTTATTTAAGCTAAAAATATCAACTTTTAAATCCCTAAAAAGTGTTTTCTGGCTTCTGCCGGTCGACCGAGCTAGGAGTCGGTCGACCGACGTGCACAAATGTGCATGCCAGTTTTGGCTGGAGGACCGGTCGACCGACCCGGTCTACCGCCGAGAGCTTCTGCTCTCTGGAAAGCCCCGGTCGACCGGCCGGTAGACTGGCAGAGAGTGTCTGCTCTCTGTTCCAGGCCTCGGTCTACCGTGCCGCTCGACCGCTGGCCCAACGGTGAGCTTTCTGATCGTTGGCGGTCGGCCGGGCCGGTGAACCGCCCGCAATCAGAACTGCTGACTGGGCTGTAACGGCTAGTTTTTGAGAGCCCTATAAATTGGGTCTTTCTTCGGCTGTTTTAGCTAAGTTTTTTGGAGAGTTTTAAGATAGTTTTTCCTACTCTATTAAGAGGTTTTCTCCACTGTTTGAGAACAAATATTTTCAATCAAAAGGGAAGTTTATTAAGAGTGTTTATCAAAGTGATTCTTGTGTTTTCCTCCACCAATTCAATCCTAGTTTTCTCACACACATACTTGAGCTATCCATTGCTATATCTACCTATAGGGATCTTTGTTGCGAGAGGATTTTAGGTGATTAAAGTGTTGTGATCACCAAATTTCTGCTTTGTACTTTGAGGAGGCGGACTTGCGGGTTCGCGGTATTTCGAGTTCTTGTGTGAACTCTTTGTAGAGGTGCGGCCTCGACTTGCGGTGTGTTGTTCTTGCGGGAACAAGAGAGGGACTAGAGAGTCCGAAGAGCTTATAGGTGTTGCGGCACCGAGTGATCCGGTGGGATCGATTTTAGTGGAAATCCTTCATTGTGTTGAAGGCGGGGACGTAGAGCAAGTGTGCTCGAACCTCGAAACAAATCTCCCATGTTTGCGATTGCTCTCTCTCGTCTTTATATCTCTCTCGTCTTTATATCTTGCATGCTAATATTGTCTTTATCTTTATATGCTTGATATATTGTGTGCTTATTGTTATATACTTGGGGATTGTTTGCTAACACTTGTATTCAACCAAGAGAGCCAACGCGACACCTCAACTCTTATTTAGAGGAATCTTGAGGAGTTAGTCCAGATCCTTTCACGGAGAATCCGGCTACACTCTTGTATTATACTTGGTGTTTAGTTTAAGAAGGTTTTAGTTTGCATAAATAGTTTTAATTCCGCATTAATTGTCCTTTAGATTAGCTAGTCACCTATTCACCCCCTCTAGGTGATTACAATATGTATACTCTAGTGTGTACAAGACATATATATACCTTGAAGGATTCTAGTTTTGATGATTTTCATATTTTATGGAATGTATTCTTGTTTTATTCCTTACTTGAAGGATTTCGTACTAGTTTACAAGTTTATCATTAACTAGATGTGGTATTCTTCATATGGTAGAGTTTTCAAACGTGTTATATTATTTTCAACTTATTTTTGAAACTCCTACCCATCAAAGGGCGGTTGGTTGCGCGACCATGCCTTGTATGCTCATTATTAAAATCTATTTAAACATGTGCATGAAATGGGTGGTAGGAAGTATGAGTTATACACTTGATTCTCATTATAGTTTCAATTGATATCATTGTATCTTTTCAATTGGTATCACTATTGACATTCTTTTTGTTACTTATATATATATATTATATATATATATATATATTCTATATATATATATATATATAGACTTGTATCCTTTCAAAGGATTTGATCCCGGATCCTTCCACATCAAATTCAACCCTCCAACATTCGAATACAAGATCCACTCCGTTGAAAGTTGATCTATACTATTTCAAGTATCTATAAACCAAAAATCAAGTGTTTTAATACTTTTTGCCATCCATCAAATAGGGGAAAACAGACGGCCTAAATAGTGGTTGGTTAGTTTAACGGTGTAGAACATTTGAAATCTAACAAAATTAGTTTATAGGGTTTTTTAATGTTTAGATCATAATGAAATGGCCGGATCGAGAATTTGTATGTCTAAAGACATAGATCTAACAACTCACTACTTTCGGCCGTCCATTTTGCGTCGCTTGATGGATGGGCAAAAAGTATTTAAACACTTAATTTTTGGTTTATAGATACTTGAAATAGTATAGATCACTTCAACGGAGTGATCTTGTATTCGAATGTTGGAGGGTTGATTTTAGTGGGAAGGATCCGGGATCAATCCTTTTGAAAGGATACAAGTATATATATATATATATTATATATATATATATATATATATATATATATATTATATATATATATATATATAATGCTTAAACTTTAAATAGTATCATTTCAATTGGTATTCAATTTTTCATACATATATATATTGTATTTTATTGTGCTTACTATATCTCTATATCTTTGAGCACAAATTTTGGTTATGCTAAGCTTGATGTCTTAATGACAAATATTTCAATTGGTTATTTTTCAGTTGGTATCTTATACAAGCTTATGCATCATTTTGTTTGGTATTTCATAATAGGGGGAGAAAATTCATATTTCACCTTTCAATTGGTCTTGTTTACCTTTGTTACTCCCCACTTTATGTTGAAATGATTAAAAATGATATTGATTTTTTAATTTGGCATCATACGCTCCTAATGAAAATTATTTTCAATTGGTATATGTTTTCATTTTCAATATTGGTATAAAAAATATTAAATTGATATTATTCTCTATTTGATATCTCTATTGTAAAATGAGTTTAGTGTTTAACCAAAAAGATTGGTTTATGTTTTTTATTTGGTATCAAAAGTGTAAAATATTTTCAATTGGTACTAATTTTACAATTGGTATCAAGATTATCTTTATGTTTTACCTTTCATTGATATCAAAATGTTTTATTTATTTCAATTGATATCATCTTTTGGTATCATGATGTTTCTATGTATACCTTTACACTAAATTGTATATATTTTTCAATTGGTATCATAATATATTGATTTTTTCATCCCTTGTGATTTTTGTTTTCGGACAAAAGAGAGAACATTGTTTTATTGTTTACTTTAACCCCTTTGTTGATGATTGACAAAAGGGGGAGAAGTATTTTAGTATATATGCATGTTTATAATATATAGTATATATGCATGTTTATTAAGTTTATATTAAAACATTTGTTTTATGTTTTGTTGAGTTTAAAGTATTTTAGTATATATGCATGTTTAGTATATATAGTATATATGCATGTTTATTTAAGTTTATATTAAAACATTTGTTTTATGTTTGTTGATATTGGTGTCAAGAGCATGGATATTAGTATCAAGAACATATTTTGTTGTTTTGTTTGTTGGTATCAAGAGCTTTTATTGAAATTTTTATTGGTATCAAGAGCAATTATTTAAGAACATGTTTTATTTAAGTGTATATTTTCAATTGGTATTTAAGAACATGTTTATTTTAAAATTTGGTATCAAAAGCATGTTTACTTTTATAGCATTCATTGCATATCTTATTGTTTATTGCTATACATGAGTTAAGGGGGAGCTTCTTTGAAGCTTAACTTTAATCCATACATATATAACTCCATGAGTTTTTGTCATCATCAAAAAGGGGGAGATTGTTGGCTCAGAGGCCTTCCACTCTAGTTTTGATGATGATTAACTCATGTGGTTATAGTTTACTAATAATCTTGTGATATTTATTTCAGATATTTAATCAAGATATTAGTAGGTGATTAGCTTCAACAAAGGTGTTTTAGAGCTTTCACATGGTGATTCAAGAGCTCGAGCGTCAAGTTCACATCTAGCACTCGGTTGGAGTCAAACTCGGAAAATCGCGTTTGGATCAAATCAACTTGGAGACGACGTTCTACAAGAAGGCTTCGATTTGTTTAGTTAAGATTTAGTTTAGATCTATTGTAAAGATTAGATAGTGTGATATGCTCAAGTTCACACTCACACACTTATTTTAAGTTTCATGTTTTGGTTTTGGTTTTCAGTTTAACCGATCTGGTTTTCATGAATAATAGAATCAAAACAAGTTTACATGGTTTAATGTATATTAGATTTGTTCTATATACATCTATACTTCATATACTTAGAAAAACTTATTTTGACAGACTATTCATGTGTTTTGGAAAAATTGGATTTCCATTTCAAAAATTCTATTTTTGAAAATACAGAATTTGGTTTAAGGCAAATTTTTCAAGTCATAAAATGGTTCAAAATGTGTAACATGTTTGATTTTACTCAAACATGTTTGTATTTCAAAGATATAACATGAACTGATTTTTGTGAAACTTATGTGATTTTATGGGATTTAATTAAAGATAAAAACCCAAGTTTTTAAGACCTATTTAAGCTGGACTGGCTGACTGCCGGTCGACCGGGCCGGTCGACCGTAGCAGTGGGCAATCGACCGACATGCACAGAACGTGCACGCAGCCAGGCTGATGGGCCGGTCGACCAGAACGGTCGACCGCCAGAGAGCCTCTGCTCTCTGGAAATGGCCCCGGTCGACCGACCCGGTCGACTGGCAGAGAGCTTTGCTCTCTGTATCAGCTCGGTCGACCGGCCAGAGAACCGTTGCTCTCTGGATCTAGTCCTGATCGACTGGGCGGTCGACCAGTAGGCGCAACGTTGAAAATTTGACCGTTGACCGGTCGACCGGAAGGACAAATTGGCCCTTTTCCGCTGCTAACGGGCAGATTTCCAAATGGGTTATAAATACCCCATTTGAGTTGGTTTTTCAACAAGATTTCCATGAGAAAAATTTCTCTCATTTACAAGTGTTTTAATATAAGTTTTCAAAAGAGTTTTTAAGCTAAAGATTTATCTTTTTTTGTTTTAAAGGGTTGGAAAAATCAAGAAAAGGAGAGTCTTTGGATTGTTTTTATCTTCATTTTTATATCAATTTTAGAAGTTTTCTCAAGAGTTTTTCTTTGTGATTTTGATTTCCAAACTCTTTATTTCTCACACTTGAGCCTATTATTCTATCCTATCTATAGGATCTTTGTTTTAGTGAGAAAATTAGTTTGTGGTTGTTAGACCACCAAGTTGTAAACTTCCATCTTTGTGATATCCCTCTAGTGAGAGGTGATTGAGTTGTTATCCCTCAAGTGTGAGGTGATAGTGGAAATGGTATTTGGCTCCCTCTAGTGAGGGTGAGATTGTGTTGGAATCCCTCAAGTGTGAGGTGATTGTTGTTTGTGTGGCTAAGTGCCTATCCCTCTAAGTGTAGAGGGTATTTGAGTTGTGCCTTGCCTCTTGTAAAGAGGTTGTATTTGTTGGAGAGAGGAGTTGTGTACTCCCAATTGTATTTGCCCCAAATCCTCAGTGGAGGTTCCTGTGTGGACGTTAGTGAAAATCCTTCTGTGTGAAGGCGGGGACGTGGAGCTGTGTACTCGACCTCGAAACATATCTTATTGTTTGCGTTTAATCCACTTTCTCTAACTCTCTCTCTTACATTTGAGCATTGTATCTTATTGTCATATCATATACATGCTTGTGTTTTTGTGTGTGCCCATACTTTATTTAACCAAGAGAGCTTTACATAGCACATCAACTCTTATTTAGAGGAATTCAGAGGAGTTAGTGCAGAGCCCTTGACCGGAAATTCGGCTACACTCGTTGGTTACACTAAGTGTGTTGCATTAGTTTTTAATTCCGCATTATTGACCATTAGATTAGCCTTACACCTATTTCCCCCCTCTAGGTTTACTTTCAAGGGGGCAAGGGGCAAACCCTGGCCTAAAGTACGGGCACGGCCGCGCCCGTATTGCCGCGAAAACGTGGCTATGGCCGCGTTTCCGCGGCCATAGTACGGTCATGCGCGCGGCTGCCTGCCGCGCA
Source organism: Agave tequilana (assembly GCA_038442645.1). Classification (NCBI taxonomy): domain Eukaryota; kingdom Viridiplantae; phylum Streptophyta; class Magnoliopsida; order Asparagales; family Asparagaceae; genus Agave; species Agave tequilana. Next base: position 1,425 of record JAVJIF010011780.1, on the reverse strand, counting down.
CTGTCCTGTCGCCCCCCTGTCGGCTGCATGTCGCGATTTTGGGTTTTGGGTCCTTGATTTTTATAGAATCACCCTTCTAATTTGGCTATCTTTATAGGCTTTTAATCACCAATTAAATGGTGATTTTGGTCTTCTTCTTCATTGCACACCATGGACCTAGAAATATACAAGAGAGGTATTATTAACAGAATTTAATATTAAATAAATGTGAAGATGTGAAATGAAATATGTAGTTTTAGAGACTAATCATACCCTACACTTATCTTTTGCTCGTCCCAAGCAAAATAAAAAAAACTAAAGAATTATTACACTACTTTCACAGGTGACGCGATTGCATTAAGCAGTGCACCAAGCCGTTAAAACCTCTAGGTTTCCCCTAGAGGAGGAGTTTTATCTCCTGAGAGTTTTCAGCTTATTACACCCACAAAATCCATAACAAAAGAAATCAAATGTTAGTATTTTTGAAAACGCATTTTGAAATAGAGAAAAGTATTGAAGTATTTTTGTTAAAATTAAGTGATCCAAGGTCAGAGGTTAACCAGAATTGTTCTTCTTAAACTAAGTCGAATACAAAATCTTGTTATAATTAAATGTAAGAATTTAAAATTGAATTGATTCTTTGATCTTTCATAAACTCTCGTAGAAAAATATGCACTTTGTGAACTGTGAAGAATTTTTGGGATATCGACTCAAACTTTTAGTCTACTGCTTTTTTTTATATTATATATATTTTCTCTTTTTTTCTTCCTTAGTTTTCTTAAGCTTTCTTATTTACCCGGGTAGTGAGCTTTAGCCAGTGACTCTCAAACCAGATGATCTTGGGAACCAGATGAGAAAACATCCCTCAGACTTAAGGACTCAAGTAAACAAGGCCACAAAACTAAAGAGGATTATTTTATTTTGTCCACCATTTTAGTGTGAATAATCATGCTTCTTGAGGCATAATTACCCGACTTCAATAAGTGATTTTTATTATCGTCATTATATAATAATATATATATTATATATATAATATATATATATATATATATATATATATCTATATATATTATATATATCTATATATATATATATATATATAATATATATATATATATATATTATATAATATATATATTATATATATTGGCATTTTCAGTCTTTGCTTCAATCCCAAAAAATGTGTAAGTGTGAAGTGCATAATCTAAGGCAAAAAATTCAAGATCAAATTATCTTTCCAATCTTACTTCCTTATCTTAAAATTTAACAAGATCTATTATTTTGACTCAGTTTTAAATTTCATATTTTAAGTCTTCCTAATTCTAAGATAATCTTAATTTTCTTAAAATAAATCAAACTAATTACCTTGTTTCAAAAAGTTCTGTAAAAAGACAAGAAAAGAAAAGAAAAGAGTTTCTTAAAAAAAAAATTTGTCTTGTTTTTTTT
>JAVJIF010011779.1:0-158639 GCA_038442645.1 Agave tequilana | reverse complement strand
TGATCCCTGATGTACGTATCACAGTATCAAAGCTCGATACGGCGTACAAATTGACTTGACCTTCTTGGTAGTCAGATTGTGCCAATTGCATTTTAGACATTAAGTTTCAATATTTTAGATTTTTCAAATTTTTGGTATTTTTCTGGATTATTTTGTAAAATCTTTTAGTCGGTGTCGACCGATACCGATAATCGGCTCTACGATTTTTAATTCTCAAATGGGATGCATTTTAAGAATCTGTTTTCATATTGTATCTTAGAATCCTATTTTCTACGTTAGGATATTTTTGAGAATTTTTCTGAATTTATCAAAATTGGGCCAAATCGGTGTCGCCCGGTATCGACGATACACTCTAGGATTTTTAACTTGCAACCGAACAAGATTTCTAAAATCCGATTTCACATTCTTCCTCCACATAATATTCTCTATTTTATGTAATTTTTGGGAACCGTTCAGAGTTAGCCAAAGTTTTACCGAATAAAATAATATTAATTAACTAATATAAAAACCTCTTTTTCTCTTTTCTTTTTCCCTCCTCCTCTCCATTTCTCTGGAGTTTCCCCCACCGCCTATGTCCACCGCCTCTCTTTCTCTCTCATCTAAATAAAACCTCTCTCTTTATCTATCTCTAATTCAAAAAACCCCTCTCACTCACTCACTCTCTCTCTTCCACTGTATCTCTCTCTCCCCCTCTCACTGTTCCAGGCCGGGGGTGGGTCTGACCCACGCCCTCGGCCAGGCCCCTCCGGCCAAGCGCCGCCGGTGGCCGGCAGCGCCGCCGGTGGCGCCTCCCCTCCGGCCGCCGCCGCCTCCTCCTTTTCTTCTTTTCCTCTTCTTTTTCTTTTCTTCTTCTTTTCTTCTTCTTTCTTCTTCCCCTGTTCTTCTTCTTTTCTTTCTTTTCTTTTCCAGTGAGTCTTCTCCCTCACTCTCTCTCTCTCTCTCGCTCTCTTCTCTCTGTGCGCGAGCCCAGCCGCCCGGCGGCCTAGCGCCGCCGCCGGTCGCCGCCTGCCGCCGTGGCAGCATGGCTGCGCGGCAGGCACATGGCAACAGCAGCTGCCCTGTTCTCTCTCTCTCTCTCTCTCTCTCTCCCCCCCTTTTCTCTCCTCTCTCTCACTAACCGTCGCCGGCGGCTAGACTTGCCGCCGGTTGGCTCCTTCGCAGTCGGCCAGCTGAGCTGGCCGGCCGGCATGTGGGTGGCGGTAGCAGCGGAGCTGCTGCCGCTGCTGCTATCTGAGGATGGGTTCGGGTATGAACCCAAACCCATTTGTCTTATTAGGTTGATTTTGAAACCCAATAACCCATTTACCCATATACTTAAGTTATGGGTTTGGGTATTGGATTCAAACCCGACCCGTTAAGAGCCCAAACCCGCATCCAAAATCCAATAAAGGTAAAATTACAGAAAACCCCCTTCTACTTTTTATTAATTATATTTGAAATATTTGTATTACATATGTAATCCATTTCTATTACTTTTAGTGATCGGGCGATATCTGGAGTATCCGGACTCCGATTTGGACGATTCTGGATCCGTTACGATCGTGAGGAAGAGAGCTACCTTCCCATGGCTCGTTTGTGAGGTTTTTCTTTTATAAATTATATTTATTTAGAGATCCTAAATTGATTGATTGCTTTTAGTGATACATCTTGATTATGGATAAAACATTGTAACTATTAATATTAACTTGTAATTATTGGAAACTCATTGTTATAGGAATAAACTATAATATTGTAAGTTGCTTCCTGATTTAATATAACTATCACTATTATTTCATGTATTGTATCACTGTTAGATAACTATCGTGACATGTATACTGATCTACAGATACTCTATGACTCTACACTGTCACTAGACATGCATTGTAACCCCCTGTTCCCTGATGTACGTATCACAGTATCAGTACGCGATACGACATATAATATTGATTTGACCTTTCTGATAGTCCAATTGAGCTGATTTCAGTTTCAAAAATCATTTTCTAATATTTTAGATTTTTCAGGATTTTCTGGAATTTTTCTGGATTATTTTGGGAAATCTCCGTAGTCGGTGTCGACCGATACCGATAATCGGCTTTACGATTTTTATTTCACAAATGAGTTATAGTTTGGGATCGCTGCTTTCATCATGTGTCTTAGAATCGTATTATCTACCTTAGGGTATTTTTGGGAATTTTTTCGAATTTATCGAAAATCGGGCGAAACGGTGTCGCCCGGTATCGGCGAGACACTCCGGGATTTTTAATTTGCAAACCAGACAGAATTTCTAAAAACTGTTTTCATATTACATCTCAGAATAATATTCTTTATTTTCTGTAATTTTTGGGCACCGTTCGGAACTAGTCGAATTTTGGGCCAAATTATATAATATTATTTTAATTATTTAATTTCTTTTCTTTTCCCTTCTTTTTTTCTTTCCCCTTCTTCCTTCTTCTCCAAGCTTCCCCGCACCGCCTCTTCTTCTCTCTCTCTCCCCTATAAAACCCTCTCCCCTCCTCTCTCTCAAACAAAATCTCTCTCTCACTCTCTCTCCTCTCTCTCTTTCTCATATATCTCTCTCTCTCTCTAAACCTCTTTCTCAAAATCTCCTCTCTCTTTCTCTCTCTATCTCTCTCCTTTTCTCAATTCTCCCCCTCTCTGTACGCGGGCCCAGCACGCCGCGGCCGTCCTCTGCTGGCCGCCGCCGGCGCAGCCGGCTGCCATGGCCGCGCAGCCGCGCGGCCAGGCACAGGGCACTCCCTCTCCTCTCTCTCTCTCTCTCTCACTCTCCCCGGCCTGACCTACGGCCGCGCCGCCGGTGGCCGAGACGCCGCAGGCGGGCCCCCCTCGATGCCGGCCAGCAGGGCTGCCGGCCGGCCATGGTGCGCGTGCAGCAGCAGCGGCACCTCTGTTGCTGCTGCTGCTGCTGTGTGCTGTGTGTGTGTGTGTGCTGTGTGTGTATGTGTGTGTTGGGTTCGGGTTCACACCCGAACCCAATAACCCTATTGGTTGGTTGGAAACCCGTTACCCAATAAGCCCTACCCAGTAACCCACTAACCCACTTCCACTTAAGTCCTCGGGTTTGGGTTGTGGATCTGAACCCGACCCGTTAACCCGTCGACCCGCATCCAACCCAATAAAGGTAAAATTTCAGAAAACCCCCTACTCCATTTTATTATTTGCATTTAACATATTTTTATTTACATATTTAACCCTGTTTGTTAGGATTTAGTCTTCGGGCGATAACTGGAGTATCCGGACTCCGATTCGGACGATTCTGGATCCGTTGCGATCGTGGGAAGGAGAGCTATCTTCCCGTGGCTAGTTTGTGAGTGTTTTTTTTCTTAATTATATTTTTATCATGTTTAGTGAAAATGCTTGATTGCTTCCTTACTAAAACGTGATTAATGCATTTGGGAAATCCTTGTAATTAAAATATAATAAAACCTGATACGGGATGATTGGTTAGTTAATGAGCTTTCTGAAGTGAATCATGTTCCTGAGTAAAACGTACCACTAAACACTGTTACCTCATGGATCACTTTTCTGGTTCCACAATACAGCTACATGTCCACTGATACACGTTTGGTTATATCACACGGCTACATGTACACCAAGACACGCGTACTTCATTATATGGGATCTTGTCACTGTTCCACTGTCCCCTTACCGACCCACGGGTACACTAAGCACCGTAGTGCATGTATATATCGGTTACACTAGATATCGGTCTTTCATGTAGCTTTCATGTAGTTTCATGTACCCGTCTCACCATTACATAGATACTGAGATTCACAACACTAGTACTGCATGTTTGTGACCTACTGATATACGTATACTCTAGGACACTGGAGACCGTCATTTTATATTAATATCCTCGTTACATGGATACACTGCTCACTGTTATGACAGGCACTAGCACAGAGGTATTACACGGATTATTACTACACATAGATGTTTCACTGGTACACGGATAGACCAATACACGGACTACCGCATTTCATGTTTACATATCACTGTTACACATGCATGTCATGTTTCTATATCACTGTTACACATGCATGTCATGTTTCTATATCCCTGTTATACATGCATATATGGTTTCTCTATTCTTGTCATATGATTTCCCATTCATATTACATGTATTATTGTTCCATGTTATCCCTGTATTCCTCTTATATGATTGTTTCCTGTTATTGATATGGATATTCCCGTTACTGGACATGAGAATTGTTGATAGGCGATATGTGGAATCCCACATTTATTGTTCCCGTTTCCCGTTATATTGTTCTCGTTTCCCGTTATATTGTTTCATGCTATCAACAGAGCTTATGTCATGCTATCGTATTCCATGTACCATATCCTGTACTTGTTCCTAATATACTGTATAGTGAAAGATAATAATGATAATTTGGGTATGGGGGAGACTTGACGGTTGATTAGATCATATCGGGTGGATGTCTGGATCTATTGTTCGTCCCACTGCAGGGGACGGGGTAGTGTTGGCTACCATCTGTTACTCATGAGCTCCCGTTTCCCGTTATGTTTAGCTCATTGAGATTTCCGTTACATGTTACAGCCCTAGCGGGCTGGCCCTGGTCTCAGCAGCCAGGGATCTGATAAGGCCGTTGTCCCGGGTATGCACGGGATACACCCACCCGATAAGAGCTCCTCGACCATGGGTTTCCAATTAACATAATAAAATAGTATACACAATAGTGACGTCGGGAACACTTGTTATTTGGTCACTCTCTCGTTTGGATAATGGTACCCGTAGGCCATGTCCGGATGGGTTCGACTGGAGTGCAGGCTCCAGTATGAACTGCCAGTGGTATGGGACACTGAAAGAGATTGATTAAAATACCAGGTGGTACTGATTACTACTATTGTATAAATGACATGACTTGCCTGATACATGTATGCTATTGTGTAGATGTACTTTTACTGTTCCTGATCATTTATCTGTTATCATGTTACATGTATACTTTGTTACTTTACTTGGCATGTTATACTCTGTGGTGGCATACTCCTCCTGTATCTGTATTGCATATCTTCTGTTTTCTGTATATCTTGTAGACATCATTACTATCTATGCACAACACCGTATTATGGTTACATTGCATATGCCCATCTGCATATTCACTTCTATCACGTCACCACTAGCATGTTCATGTCTATCACGTCACCACTAGAAAACATTATTGATGATATAAACTGGATACGACTATAGACATGACCGTTGATAACCGGCTTAGGGATGGTCTTAAAGATAACATATATATATTTCTATTCTGCTTACATGTTTATCTATTTCTACTGCTTATGATATCCTTATTATATGGTATCACTAGTACAAATATTGTATTATATCTTATTATCATGCTTGTATTACTATTGTATATATTACTGTCTCTTTCATTTTACCACTCACTAGGTCGCTTTCTGACGACCCTGGGTTTGCGTGCCCAGGTTGGAGATCCGAGTTACCTTAGTATCAGAGAGTTGGAGTCACATAGGAGATTCCTTATCGAGACGATTTATAGGTATCTTGGTGATTTATTTCTGTTATCTTATTTGTCCCAGTTTTTCCTATCTGTTATGATCACTAACCTCTTTCTGCTGGTATTCTTGTACTTATTTCCTGCTGGACCTCTTGTGTATAAGGAGGCTATATCTTGTACTGAGGCTTAACGTACGCGTGAGTGTGTTTTCACCTCGCGTATGTACGTCGCCATAACGTCTCCGTACCTGCGGGATCGAGGCGTTACATGCATGCTAGACACCGTTATTTCATGCACTGGTATCATCATTACACGGATACTGTAGTTCACTGGACATGGATTACATGATACACTGACCACCGTTATTACATGTACTAGTGATACACAGATATGTTACACGGATTAGTGCTACACATATATGTTCCACTGGTACACGAATATACCAATTCACGGAGTACCGCATTTCATATTATTGTTATCATCGTTATATGGATGCTCGATACACAGTTATCTCATGTTCACACATCACTGTTACATATGCTCACTGCACGAGTGTACATGCATGTATTGTTTCTATCTTCTTGTCATATGAATCACCATTCATAGTGCATGTATTATTGTTCCATGTTATCCCTGTACTCCTATTATATGATTGTTTCATGTTACTGTTATTGATATTCCCGTTACTGGACATGAGAGCTGTTGATATGCGATGTTTGGAACGAAGTGCCACGGGATCCAAGCCACGGGGGCCACCTCTAGAATCCCACATCTATTGTTTCCCGTTTCCCGTTATCTTATTCTATGCTATCAACCGAGCTCAGGTCCTGTTATCATGTTACATGTACCATACACTGTACTTGTTCTTACTACACTGTGTATTATAAATATCATAAATATAATTTGGGGATGGGGAGACTTGACGGTTGATTAGATCTTATCGGTGAATGTACTGGATCCATATTGTTAGTCCCACTGCAGGGGACGGTAGTGCTGCCTACCGATTGTATAGCTCCATGAGCTCCCGTTACTTGATTCGTGCTCCCTTCTTAGCGGAGGGCCCTGGTCTCAGCAGCCAGGGTTTTGTTTAAGGCCGTGATCCTCGGGTATGCACGTGATACACCTACCCGATAAGAGCTCCTCGACCATTTGGTTTCCAATTAACATAATAAAACAGTATACACAATAGTGACGTCGGGAATACTTGTTATTTGGTCACTCTCTCTTTTGGATAATGGTACTCGTATGCCATGTCCGATGGGTTTGACTGGAGTGCGGGCTCCAGTATGAACTGCCAGTGGTATGGGACACTGGAAGAGATTGATTAAATATTAGGTGGTACAAGATTGTTATTATTGTATAAATCACATGACATGCTCGACTCATGTATATTATTGCCCCTTCATATTTGTCACTATTCCTGATATGTTATTCACTATCATGTCACCAGTATATCTTGTTACATTTTCTGATATTTGTTACACTCCATGTGGTAACATGCGATTCATGTACATGTATACCCTGCATTGTAAATATTCTGCTTTATGTATACCTTGCATACTTTATTTTGTATATGCATAACACAGTAGTATGAGTATATTGCATGCTACACATCTGCATGTTCAGTTCTATCACTCACCACTATACAACATATTTATTATATCAAACTGGAGACTACTGTGGACATGACCCGATGATAACATGCTAGGTGGTGATGGTATTAAAATATGTCATTGTTATATTTCTATAGATTATTAAATTTCTATTATATGGTATCACTATTAAATAAACATGTATTATATTATTATCGTGCTTGTATTATTATAGTATATATTACTACCTCCTTATTTTACCACTCACTACGTCGCTTTCTGACGACCCTGGGTTTGCGTGCCCAGGTTGGAGATCTGAGTTATCGTATTGTCAGATAGTCCATTGGTTTTGCATAGGAGAGTCATCATCGAGATCATTCATAGGTATCTTTGTGATTTATTTCTATTATCTTATTATCCCTGTTTTTCTTTCTGTTATGAGCACTAACCTCTTTCTGCAGGTATTCTTGTGCTTATTTCCTGCTGGAACTCTTATATATATGGAGGTGATTTCCTGTTCTGAGGCTTAGCGTACGTACGTGAGGGTTTTTTCACCCTGCGTATGTACGTCGTCATAACGTCCCCGTACCTGCGGGATCAGGGCATTACAGAACTGATCTGGCTGAGTCATATGAACCTCCTTACTACCGTCATGGAGAACAACGGCCCTCAACTTGAGTTTGTCGCGGTCACAAACTTGAGATTCATGCTTCACCCCTCACCTTTGTGGTTTTATCTTGGTTCCAACTGCTGCAAATAATTCGACATTCTCATCAATGTCTTCAATCTGTTCAGCATCAAAACTGGTTACATGATCTCCCCCGTTGTCACATCTGATTAAGTCCTGATACCAAACGAATTAGAGGTGATGGAGTAGCATCAACCTCCACCCGTTGCAAAACATCCTTGGTCTTCATCCTCTCCACCTATTGAGAGACGGTAAACTTCAACAATGAAATCTCATCAAATGTGACATACTGACTCAACACGATCTTCTTGTTTTCAGGGTCTCATAATCTGTACACTTTCATATTTCTTTTAAAACTCAAAAATACAAACTTTTTTGCTCGCGAATTTATCTTGTCATCTTTGGCACTAAAGTAGGCTGGACTTTCAAGTACCGCAGCAAATCATGATCTTGAGCAGCTTTTTCAAACCAAACTTCTAGCGGAGTTTTACCTCTTATCGCAGTCGATGACAATCTATTTATGAGATGACTAGCATACACAATCGTCTCAGCCCAAAATGATTTATCTAATCATGCATTAGACAATAAACACCAAGGCTTCTCCAGTAAGGAACGATTTATCTCCTTAGCCAACCCATGTAATCCATTTGTAAAGTAAGTACCAATACCAGTATTCTGTTCAAATTGTAGGAATTGGTTCTTATATCTTCAACATTATCAATGTGTAGCTCCTTAATCTTCCTATCAGTCTGCTTCTCCATCATATCCTTCCACTTCACCAGCATACCTAGGACTTCACACCTTTGTCTCATGGGATATATCCAACAATGCCTAAATAAATTATCAATAAAAGAGACAAAATACTTATGACCTCCAAGCGATGCAGTCTTAGCAGGTCCACAAATACTTACGTGAACAAAATCAAAAGACCTTTAGAGTGGTGAGTGAGGGTGCTGAATTTCACCTTCTTCTTGTCCAGAACGCCGTATTCACCCAATTCCATGTTGCAGGTAGATGCACCTTCAATGGTCCCTTCTTGCTGGAGCTTGCAAAAACTTTTCTCCTCTGTGTCCGAGACTCACTGTCAGAGCTGTGTGAAAATATCATTTGAAAAAATAGAAGTCTCCACTTGATCTGTAACTGTACTACCCTTCAAGTAGTAGAGATTGTTCCGGCGGACGCCCTACATAACCACCATTGAGGCTTTGGTCATTTTGAGAACACCATCTCATATGGATACCACAAGACCCAACATTTTCAAAACACTAACAGAGATAAGATTCCTTTTGAGTTGAGGTACATGCCTCACTTCCTTCAATTCTCGTACTATTCCATCAAACATCTTGATACGGACTATACCTTTGGCCTTCGGATAATCAACCTTCTAGTGCCCTAGCTCCTTGCATAAGGCGCACTGGTTTTTCTTCAGATCTCTGAATCCTGATCTAGATTTCGATCTTTCATGATCACCTCTGCCCTTCCGATTGGAACTCCTGTCTCTTACCGCCAATGTCTCTAGTGTTCTGAAAATGACAATTTATCCTGCCTCCTTACTTCATAATTTACAAGAGCAACAAACAAATGGATTATCTTCTATTGATCAATGTAAGAGTAAAGGTATCATACTCTTTTTCAAAAAGAGAATTCAATAGAATTACCGCCTTATTCTCTTCGTCGATCTTCACATCCACATTAACCAGTTTTGTAAGAAGTTTTGAGTATCTATTCATGTGTTCCTCTACGTAGATTCCCCTCTTCATTTAGAAACGATAAAGCCTTCTCTTCAACTGCAACTGCGATTCGATACTTTTTGTTAGATACTTTTTCTCCAGGATCTCCCACAGCTGCCTCACAGATGTTTCATACAACATATGATACTTGATGTCTTGTATCAAACATGACCTGATCAAGACACACGCCGTCCGGTTCATCTTGTCTCAATCTTCTTCAGTAGTAGAATCCCCCTTTTCTCTAACCATAGAGTGTCTTCGAGGTTTGATGTCGTCAATGTATCCACCACCTCACATCTCCGTCAATACCGAAGTTGTTCTTGTCGTCGAACTTCACCACATCAATTCTCAACGGATGTGAATTCACGAATTTTATAATAGATGTACTATCTCCAGCCATCTTCTCAATGGTTCCCTCAAAGTAATGTGAAAGCAAACGGAGTTAGATAAACAAAGCTGGATAAAGATAGGATCTTTACCTCAAAGCGAAATCCTCGAAGAGTTTCCGAAGCGATCTACTCCTCCTAATTGATTCCTGGAGCAATCCAAACGTTATTTTGAGATCGACCCACGATCCCCAAAACAGTCCCAATGCTGCTCCGAGCTCGACACACGATCTCCGCCAAACAACAACCAATGCTCTTGGAATAGACACACGATCCCATGACGAACCTGGGATGTTCTGATACCACTTGTTGCAAGTGAGAAAACAACCAATGAGGAATCACCAATAGAGATAGACGCGCCGGAGAAGTACCCACACGACAAGAACAGAGAAATAAGATAGAAAGCAAGCAACACAATATTTAGCGAGGTTTGACAATTTGCTTACGTCCTCCGGGTAAGGGAGAGAGATTTTATTAATTCAACAATCAATTACAACTTATTTCTTTCTTCAAGAAATTTACAAGGGAGATTTTCAGTGGAATACAATTCATAAGGGCTCTAATCTATATTTATACTTAGAGAGTCTCAGGGATTTAGAAAACCCCAATTAGATTCAACCCAAAATAGAAAAAGAGTCCGAATCCTGAAAGAAGTGACAAACGCCTCTGTCGGTCGACCAGTCGACCGACCCTTGTCCTCGGTCATGTTTCAACTTATCTAGGAGAAGCCACTAAGATCATTGATAAGGCCACATTGACTTTATTTAAGTCCATGCGCACTCTAGTTAATTTATCTTTCCCAAATATCATAATTCCCAATAGTTTGCCACTGAAAGCCAAATCTCTAAGGGGCTTAGCCTTGCCAGGCACCGCTTTAGAAGATGTTCCAGTGTCCATTGACAATTTGAAGCATCTGAGGTACCTGGATCTCTCAAGAAGTAGTATAGAAACATTACCGGAAGCCACAACTCGACCTCTTCCATTTGCAGAGATTGAAACTAGAAGATTGTTGGCGTCTTCGTGAACTTCCTCAGGGCATCAAAAACTTGAAAAATCTTAGGCATTTATGTATTGGTGGGCGTGTTGGTCTAATGTACATGCCGAGCGGTATGGAAAATTTAATCTACCTGCAAACATTATCAAAATACGTGGTTGGCAGCAACAGAGACAGTGGCAGCATAAGGGAGTTGAAAGAGCTGAAAATCAGCGGTGAGTTCGAACTTTGTGGGCTCAATAATGTGAAGAATGGAGAAGATGCTAAGGAAGCACAATTGTCTTCCAAACATGATCTTCAGTCTGTAACTCTAAGATGGGATGATATTGACGAGCAAAGCATGGAGAACTTGGAAGAGGTGATAGAGTGCCTTCAGCCTCCTCAAAACATTAAGTGGTTGAACATAAATGGATATCCAGGCACCGTTTTTCCCAACTGGATGATGATGTGTGCAACACACCTCCCTAATCTGGTCCGAATTTATCTAGATAATTGCAATAGATGTGGACACCTCCAGCGCTTGGGCAGCTTCATTCACTTGAGGTTCTCGATATACGGAGAATGGATGGAGTCAAGTACATTGGCGATGGTCAAAGCTCGTTCCGTGGAAGTGGAGCTGAAATATTCCTTTCATTGAAAGGACTGAGAGTAGATGGTATGGCTAACTTGGAGGAATTGGTGGAATGGGGAGTGACAGGAGCTTCAGCATTTTTCCCTCAACTTGTCAACCTCAACGTTAGAAGTTGCCCCAAAATGAAAACCATGCCGCAGCTTCCGTCTCTTCAAAAGCTATATGTGTATAATTGCCCTCTTCTTCTTCCTGAGAAAGGGTTCTTTCTGAAAATGAACTTTTTGAAGGAATTAAATTTGTATATTTGTGTCAAGCTAGCACAGTTGATGAGCAATGAGGAAGTGAGAGACCCTAACACATTCCCCAGGCATCTGGAATCTTTTAAAATGGCAGATGAGTTCATGTATCATTTGAGATTCCTCAAGAAACTGGAGATCAAACACTGCAAGAACCTGGTTGGTCTATCATCATTGTCGTCATCATCGACCGGTATCAAAGGAGAATGGGGGACTGCAACTGCAACACCTCACTACGCTCGAAAGTCTTGTGATTCAAAACTGTGAGAAATTGATCTGTGATCCACTGGAGTTACCTCAATCCCCATTCCTGCAGGAGTTAAGACTACAACAATGCCCTAACCTCCGATCCTTGTCAGAGGAGCTACAGTGCCTCACTGCACTTTGAGAATTGCATATTACTTCATGTGAAAACTTGGTGTCATTGCCAGATGGGTTAGGATGCCTCACGGCACTTGAAACGCTAGAGATCACTGAGTGCACTAGGATAACTACATTACTAGAATCGCTGGGATGTCTCAGCAGTCTCAAATCTCTGATTATTGGGTCGAACAGTCTGTTATCTATTCTCCAATCTCTGGGATGCCTCACAGACCTCGCTGTGTTGACGATTCAAGATATAGCATGGGCATCTCTGCCCGATTGTCTAGGAAGACTCACCGCACCTAAGTTTCTATCAATTAATCAGTGCACTGAGGTGACCTCATTGCTAGAAGGGCCAAACTAAAGATATTGTATATTACCCACTGTCCTAAGCTGCTCTCTTTACCAGAGAGTCTGCAACATCAACTGCCAAGGCTTCGGTGTATTCGTATTGTCAACCGCCCAATCCTGCAGAGGCAATGCGAAACTGGAGGAGAGTACTGGCGCCTCGTCTCACAGATCCCCGACAGGGTCATACAATCGCTAAGCAGCAGCGATGAAAACAATCAGAGGCTCCTTGGGAGATGCAACCCCAGAAGCATCCTTTGGGTTCTTCTTAGAGCGGCAGCCCTGTCTCATCTAGTCTTTGCGCCTGGGAACAACACTCAGTCTCTAGATTCTTCATTTTAAGGTGTATAATGCTCTTCTAACCAGATTAACTATTTTCAGATACATCCTTTCCCAGCTCTTCTTCATTTGTCTCACGCATATTTTCAATTTCTTCTAACAAATAGTGCAGAACTGTCACTGAGGAGTTCCGGCAAAGCATTTGTTTCTTCCTTCCATTTATTTGGACCTGATGTACTCAAGTACAAGGAAATCATCGGGCATGCAACTGGTCACCGTGTCTCACGGCATTGTCCATTTGGTATGTTGTATTCTAATTGTATGAAAGAGCAGTCTTAAAATCTGTGATTGAAATACATACATCTAGGAGTTACTAGAGGGTTTTTAGTATTCTTCTTCATCATCCTTTATTCACATCCATGCATCTTGTTTGCAAGTCAAGGCCCTTTAAAGTACAAGATATGTTCCTTTCGGTCTAGGAATTGAAATCACTTTTTAAGGCACTTAAACAAGTTCAAGAAATAGATTTCACATGTAATTTTGATTTTTGTATAGACTGAACTAGATGCATTTAATAATCAATTTTGTTTCTATGAACTGTTTTTCAGGTATACAAGTTAATACTCTTTTGAAATCTTATATGGTATAATTCTGAGATAACCATATCAGAATTCAATAATCAGAGCAGTACAATAGTTTGAATCATGTTTTGAAGGACTCCCTACACCTGCTATATTATTTAACAAAGCTCTTGGCCACCATGGCAGCTGACCATGTTAGGAAAAAATAATTTGACTGCTGGAGATGATTCGGTAACTGTGTGTGCAAATAGAGCAACATTGATAATTGATAAGTTCCTTTTCTGTAGTTTCCATATAATTGATGTACTATCTTGAAGTTGATTGATTAATAATTTCTTTTTCTCTTCAAGTCAGCCATTTTACCATGATCAAGCCACAAGATTTTGTAAATTACTTAAGTATGCTATACGTTTAAAGTATTATATGATATACGACTGGAATTTTTCGATTAGTTAGCATTACCAGTGTTAAGGAAGGTTACACACACATACAGAAAAATGTATATCAACCGACAGCTGAGAGTGCCTCTCAGCCGGCGGTGACGTGGCACAATATGTCTCACATAATTCAACAATTTTAATGGCGCCCCGCTTTGAAAATAATTGAAATTACTAAAAACCCCTATCGTTCAAAAAATACAGTTTTCTTGAGATGATGTATTAGTTTTATATTCTTTATTATTATTTTTCTCCTATTTTATATATCTATATCTCTGTGTCTTCTCACGCTGTCAGATCTTGATTTTTGACTCGTAGAGAATGTCATTCTAAAAAAAAGTGAGAACGGAATCAGATATCGATTTTTAGTTTGCAGACCTAGATATTCATCAACTATTTTGAAAGGTCTTGTTCCCTCGAGATGTCAGCTTCAATATTTTCCTCGTGATTCTTCTCTTCTTCTTTTTCTTCAAAAGGAAGGCCTATCAGAAATTATCCATAATCGGAAATATTGGCCATTCGATTTAAAATCTAAAAGACATGTAAAATACATATAAATATATAACCAATCTGTCAGTACTGCGACTAAAGTCGTAAGAAAAAATTATTTTAAAACTTGTCCTTTTCATCAAGACTGCGAGTTTGGTCGCATTCATAATAATAAACTGTCAGATAAAATTGAGTTTTGTGACCATTGTCGCAGTATGAAATTTCATCTTTAAACTATTTGTTTTACAGGACTGCGACCAAAGTCGCAGTCCAATTAAAATTTATTAATAAAAAGATTGCGACCTTGATCGCAAAAATGAAAAATAAGTTATAAAATACTGCGACTAAAGTCACAGTGTTATCAAACAAAACTTTTCAAAAAGACTGTCATTACATAAAACTACGACCAATGTCGCAGTCTTCTAATCATCTTAACTATTTAACTTACGAAACCTTACTCACTGCTTCAATTGACTATGTCTCTTGTTTCATAAGAATGCAATCACGATCGCAGTATTCTATTTAGATTACTTAATAAAAAAAATACTATGACTAAGGTCACAATGTTATCAAACAAAACATTCTCAAAAAGACTGCTATTATATAAGACTACGACTGAAGTTGCAATCTTCTAATCATCTTAATTAATTAACATACGAGATCTTCTGCACTGCGCTAATTGACTGCGACTCTTATTTCATAAGAATGCGACCACCGTCGCAGTATCCTATTTAACTTATTAAGGTCGAAAAAATACTGCGACCCTAATCGGAAAAATATAAAAAAAGACTACAGCAATGCGATCAAGGTCACAATGTAAAACAAAAATAAATATAAAAAGTGAAAATAGTGTTAAAAATTTTAAATCCAAAATTTTCTTTTCAGAAATTGCGACATCGATTGCAGTTTGAGAAAACAAAAAATACTAAAATAAATTGTTTCAAGTCGCAGTAATAGATTTTTATTGTGATTAAAATATCTTTCAAAAAAAAAGTTGAACATTAATGCAACCATGGTCGCATTCTTTTAAATTAAATTATTTTTCTAAAATATTTTATGAAATTAGAAACTTCAACATTTTAATAAAAATCTCATTTTTAATCGAAAATTCCAGTTAAATTTTAATTTTTAGAATTAAAATTCAACACTAAAATCGATAATGTTTTAGGGATTAGAGACTGATCTGAAGAGAAATAATATTAAAAAGTTGAAAAAAAAACCTGAAAATAACAAAAATTGGAAATTTTTTTTGAAAAAAATCATAAATTTTGCTATTTTACCCAATAACCTAGGTTTTCACAGTTTTTTTTACCTTTTACGACGATTGCTTTCTTATTCGACATCTTGATCAGATTTTTATTTTATAAATTAAATTTTTGATGTTGATGATTCAAAAATTAGTAATCAAGATCTGTAATTTTTTTGTTTGAAAAAACTCAAATTTTCAGATATGTAATTTTTTGTGAAGGAACAGTTGTAACCAGGTTAAAAGTGAAATTAAGGGTATTTTAGTCATTGGGCAGCGGTAAAATGGTTGAGGGTCTTTTCGAGCAGGATATTTTGTCTTTTTACTGTCTAAATTTTCGACTACTCCGTGGCTAATATGAAGTCACGTCACGCCGGTTGAGAAACTCTCTCAATTGACGACTGATATACAGAAACCCCATATATATCTGTTTGTGTGTAGAGGGGAGTGCTTAGACACACACACACACACGCACGCGCGCGCACACACACACACACACATATATACACACACACACACACACATATGTATATGTGTGTGTGTATAGGTGTATATATGTATGTATGTATGTATATGTATACATACATACATACATATATATATATATATATATATGTGTGTGTGTGTGTGTGTATATATGTATATGTATGTATATATGTATATGTATACGTATGTATATATGTATATGTACATATGTGTGTGTGCGTGCATGCGTGTGTGTGTGTACACATACATACATATACATATATGTACATACATATATGTATGTGTGTGTATACATACATGTATGTATATATGTATGTACATACATGTAGCATGTATATATATGTATATACATACATGTATGTAGATGTATGTACATACATGTATGTATATAGATATGTATATATAAAATTCACTATAAAGTACTAAATACATAAGCACCTAAAGCTAAGCAAATAACTAAACCGGGAAAAAACAACTTTGGTTGAAACAAATTTATTATCCTCAAATATAGCAACAAATAGAATCTTAAAATGGGAAGAAATAAATTTTCTACAAAATTGGTTACTAAATTAGTCCATTCCTCTTAGACCTATAACAGAAATAGACTTAGACCAAATAATTCGGACTGAGGATGGAGAGGTAGAAGTTAAATTAATCCAAAAATAATAACTAGAATCTCTAGTTCAAGAAATTCTAACTTTGAAAATCAATCAGTTAAAAGTGGTAATGATGCCAGAAAAGATAAAGAATTAGAAGTACAAGGAATAAAAATATCTAATTCCTCAATAGCCCATCCAATTTATGAGAAGCCTAATCTACGCTTCCTACACAATCAGACATGGATTTTAATATTTAATGGATTTTTCACTTGGAAGCTTGCTAAGAATATATCTGAATCTCGAGTATAATAAAGACATTCTTTTCAAACAATGGTTTGAAAAAAAATTTCCTATTGAAAAAAGATACTGTTACAAAGATGAATATTATAAACATCTTACTCGAATAGATAAATTAAGAATCTTTTCAGAATGGTTCATAGAAACCAATATAAATGATGAAATTAACAAACTTAATGTACTTGAAGACCATTATAAATCTTTGGCTACTATGAATGGGAGGAAAATAAATGCACTATATCCTCCAGGAGAAACCATAAAAATTACTACTGCCTCATATTACACTGAAGCAGCAGCCTTAATCAAAGTTTTAACTGAGCCCAGGGAAGAAGTAATAAAAGAATTATAGAAAGTAATTAAGCAAAATAATTATACAAATATTTTTGTCCAAGTTTTAGGGCAACAATTAACCAGAATAAAATCTGCTATAGAAATATTAATAAATAAATTGAATCAAGTTGTACAATTAGAAACTCCTTTATTAAAGAAGGAAGAAAAAACAAATTATGTTCCTATAAAACCACCTCCAGAGGTTACTGGATTTAAACTTCATTCTCAAAAAGAAGAAATTACTTCTTTAATAGAACAATTAAAAAAAGGTTAATCTAAATGCTATTCAGGAAAATTCATCTGACTAAGAACTGGATGAAGAACAGGATGAACCTGAAGAATCTATATCAGACATCTCTACAACTTAGACAACTTAGATTTAAATCAAATAGTCGATATTGAAGACTCTTTTAGAGAAAGTATGAAACCTACTGAAATAAATAAATTAGATTTTAAGCCAAGAAGAAGGGCTGATAAGTATTATTATAAAAGACCAACCCCAATGGATATTTTATTTGAGGAAAATGATGACTTAATTCAAAATTCTTATCATGGAAACTCTATCTATGAATGGAACATTGATGGTGCTTCCGAGAAGGTAATTCGTGATCAATTACATAGAATGATGATGTATGCTACTGTTTATAAGCAGAATAATAATTCTAATAAAGACATAGCTAATTTCATTACTTGCGATTTTACTGGCATTTTAAAGGACTAGTGGGATCATTGTATCACATCAGAACAAAATCAGAAATATTTAATGCCATTAAAATCGAAAATAATCCACCGACTCAAGGCGCAGTCTATACATTAGTGATGACTATTTTGGAGCACTTCACTGGAGGAGTGACAGATCATAAGGAAAAGAATAGAACTCTCCTTCAAAATTTAAAATGCCTAACTTTAACTCATTTTAGATGGTATAAGGATACCTTCTTAAGCAGGGTAATACTACTCCATGAGGCTAACAATGTACATTGGAAATCTAAACTAATTGATGGACTACCAAATCTTTTTGCTGAGAGAGTGAGGAAAACTCTTAGAGATTAAAATAATGGTACTATACTATATCATAACTATACATATGGAAATCTAATAAATTCATGTATCCAAGAAGGACTGGTCTTATTCAATGACTTGAAATTAAGGAACCAATTAAAGGTCCAGCGAATTTCTGAAAGAAAGCAATAAGGAGAATTTTGTAGCCAATTCGCCATAGATGGGCCAAAACCTCCAAAATATATTAAGAAAAGACAGAATGATTTTAAAAGGCCTACTCAAAACAATAAAAGCTATAAAGCTTATAATAAAAAGAAAAATAAAGAACAAAAGGAACCATTTCATAGAAAAGATAATGCAAAAGTTAAGAAGCAAAAGAACATAAAATGTTATAAATGTGATAAATTAGGCCATTATGCTAATAGATGCTACACTAAAAAGAAAATTAAAGAAATGAAGAAGAAGAAGAAGGTCTCAGAAAAAAATTATTAAAAATAGATTAATTCTACTTCAGAAGAAGATCAATATTCTTCTGAGGAAGAAGATTCTGAAGAAGAGAAATATCAGAAATGTAATTGTCAATGCTGCACCCTTGATCAATTAATCTATTACAAGTCCATAGTAGAAATGAATGGACTCTATGTCCTGACTACTGATGAAAAGAAAAGTCTACTAGACTATGTGATGAACAATGAAATGGATACAATAATGAAAAATAAAATAATAAAATTAATAGTTACTACAAAAGAAAAAGAAAAACTACCTAGAATAGACAATGTCTATAAACTTTCTAAAGTTCTTCAAAGATACAGAAATAAAGAAAAGACACCAATAATTATTCAAGAACTACATCAAGAAATCAACACATTAAAAATAGAAATAAAGACTTTAAGAAAAGAAAATGAAATACTAGACTTCAAACTAACTAAGTTAGAACAGAATAAAGACAATAAGGTGAAAGAACTTAATAACGAAAAACTGAAAGAAACTAATCACGAGTCTTCTAACCAAAAAGATCACTTCTTACAAATAATAGACTTAATAATAACTCAAAAATGGTATATAAAGATCAACTTACTTATTAACAATGAATTCTATATCCAAGACTTAATAGCACTTGTTGATAGCGGTGCTGATCTTAATTGCATAAAAGAAGGATTGATACCAGTAAAATACTGCGAACACACTACACAAACTTTAAGTGCTACAAATAATAAGGCACTCACTACACCATATAAGGTTACAGATGTAAATATTTGTAAAGATAAAGTTTGTATCCCTTTACACTTTCTAATAGTAAAAGAAATATCACAACATGTCATACTAGGCACTCATTTCTTAGGAAAGTTCATGCCAATTAAACAAATTGATGAACATGGTATAGTTACCTGTTATAAAGGTCAAAATATAACCTTTAAATTATAACTAATCCTATAGTTAAACTTCTAAATGAAGTCAAAAAAATTTATTTAAAGAAAATCAAATCAATTTCCTTAAAGAAGAAATTGTCAAAACAAATATAGCAAGACAATTACAATCTAACCAACTTTAAACAAAAATTAAACATGTAGAAGAAAGTTTTAAATCACAAACATGTAGTAATTTACCCAACGCCTTTTTGGGAAAGAAAACAACATATTATTTCTTTACCCTATGAAGAATCTTTTAATGCAAAAGATACCCCTACCAAGGCAAGACCTTGCCAAATGAACAAAGAATACTTAGAACTATGTAAGAGAGAAGTTAATGATCTATTAAATAAAAACTTAATCAGAAAATCTTATTCCCCTTGGAGCTGCACAGCCTTTTATGTTAATAATGCAGCTGAAAAGGAACGTGGCATTCCAAGATTAGTAATAAATTACAACCACTTAATAAAGTATTAAAATGGATTAGATATCCTATCCCCAATAAAAGAGACTTATTAAACCGAATAGTAAATGCTAAAATATTTTCAAAATTGATTTAAAATCTGAATATTGGCAAATACAAATAAGTGAGCAGGATAGATATAAAATTGCTTTCACTGTTCCATTTGGCCATTACGAATGGAATGTAATGCATTTTGAACTAAAAAATGCTCAATCAGAATTTCAAAATATAATGAATGATATATTCATGAACCATACTAATTTTATATTATCTTCTATTGATGATATACTAGTATATTTTAATACCATTGACGAATATTTTAAACATCTAAATATATTTAAATACCTTATTATAAAAAATGGTCTGGTAATATCCACTCCTAAGATGAAACTATTTCAACAAGAAATCAGATTTTTACAGCATAATATTGTTAATGGAACCATAATTCCAATAAATAAAAGCATTGAATTCGCTTCTAAAATTTCAGATTAAATAACTGATATAAAACAACTGCAAAGATTTCTAAGCGCATTAAATTATGTAGCATACTACTATAAAGACTTAGCCAAAAACACTAAAATTTTATATGATAGACTAAGAAAAAATGCAAAATCTTGGTCCAAAAAACATACTGAATCAGTAAAAATAATAAAACAAAAAGTTAAGAATCTTTTTTGTCTACATCTTACAAGCCCTGACTGGTTTAAGATAGTAGAGACTGATGCTAGTGATATTGGATTTGGAGTAATCCTTAAACAATTAAACCCAAATAAAAAATTGGAAGAATTAGTTAAGTTCCATTCTTGTAAATGGAATCCAACCCAATATAATTACTCAACAATTAAAAAAGAACTTCTTGCCATAATAAAATGCATACATAAATTTCAAGACGATTTGCTTAATAGAAAATTCTTATTAAGGATTGACTGCAGTTCTACTAAATCTATTATAGAGAAGGATGTTAAGAACTTAGCTTAATTTTTTGCTAGATGGCAAGTAGAGTTATTATTTTTGATTTTGATATCGAATATATTAAAGATCGAGACAATTCTCTACCTGATTATTTAACTCATGAATTTTTACAGTCTAATGCAGGATTCTAGTGCAGGTAGAGGCCGAGAGCGTGACAGAGGCAAAACTCCCTGGCTTGTCATATCCAAGCCTAATACGGGGAGGCCTTTAATATCACTTAATTCTCCTAATTTTCGCTCATCTTCATCAGGCAATATTGCTGATAGAGAAGAATATTCCCATCAATTTCAAACAAATAAAACTTCAACTTATAAAGAAATTCTTGAAGTTGAAGCAATATTCTACCAGAAAAATACATCAGAGTTAATTATAACTCTTGAAAAGAATAATATTCTTAATTATTTTCAATTACCTTGCAGGAATATCATGTCTCACTCTTAGAGAAAAAGAGCAACCACTTAACAAAGAGCAATACTCTAATTTTTTTTTTGAACAACTAGTATTCTTTCTCCATACTAGAGAGCAACTTGCTCAAAAATTAATCGAGAATTTTCCTTCTGAAATCTATCACAAAGTATTTCAAACACCCAGTACAGCTGAAGTCAAATTACTCCACAAAATAAATCAACTTCATCACACATTCTCTAGAGGATCTTATCAAGTCATTAAACCTGAAACTTCTATTCTAAAACTTCTATTAATCCCAGTCACTCCCTAATCAGAAAAAATTTAGGCCATAGAAAATGGTCTCTATTGTGGATTAGTCTCTCACTCCTATTTAGACAGAATCCACTTGTTTCCTACCTTAACTACCGCCTCTCTAAAACTAAGGAACCTTTGTTCAGATAAATTATATTTTAGATTCCTCTCAACTCTACCTACCTGGGAAAATGAAGAATATAAACGAGCCCAGCATCTAGTTTTCATTACTGAATACTATGGCTGGTGAGACTCTGAGCCAACCCAATTCCTTACTACAATCGGAGCGGAATTCTATACTGAGGGACAACCAATACCTCCAGAAATTTTCGGCATGAATCTCGACATAGATAAAGTCTTTATCCAGCTACTGATGCAGAATACTATGGAGGCTTTTTCAGAAGGTTTTCACATTTTCCATCACTCTCCAAATTGAATTTTTTCTACCAATATGTAAGGCATCTTGAAATTATTTCTACCAAAATTCTCTGGAGACTTCATCCATGAGCCTCACTGGCCGACATTCCCCTGGCAATGACATCACCTGCCCAGCTATCAGATAAGAAGGAATCTGTCCAATCTACCACCAGATCAAAAAGAATATCTCTACACTTGAAGACAACACTGATTGAGTCCCGGGGAGCCGTCAGTGAATTTCATCTATCTCACTTTAATAAAGTGAAAAGAAATAAAGCTGAAGAAAATATCACTTTCTTCATGATGATATTTTCCTCAGCTTTATTTCATTTCACTTTATTAAAGTGAGACAGATGGAATTCACTGACGGCTCCCCGGGGCTCAATCAGTGTTGTCTTCAAGTGTAGAGATATTCTTTTGATCTGGTGGTAGATTGAACAGATTCCCTCTTATCTGACAGCTGGGCAGGTGATGTTATTGGCAGGGGAATGTCGGCCAGTGAGGCTCATGGATGAAGTCTTCAGAGAATTTTGGTAGAAATAGTTTCAAGATGCCTTGCACATTGATAGCAAAAATTCAATTTGGAGAGTGATGAAAAATGTGAAAAACTTCTGAAAAAGGCTCCATAGTATTCTGCATCAATAGCTGGATAAAGACTTTATCCATGTCGAGATTCATGCCGAAAACTTTTGGAGGTATTGATTTTCCCTCAGTATAGAATTCCGCTTTGATTGTGGTAAGGAATTGGGTTGGCTGAGAGTCCCACCAGCCATAGTATTCAGTGATGAAAACTAGATACTAGGCTGGTTTATATTTATCATTTTCCCAGGTGGGTGGAGTTGAGAGGAATCTAAAATATAATTTATCTGAACAAAGGTTCCTTAGTTTTAGAGAGGCGGTAGTTAAGG
The DNA here is from genome assembly GCA_038442645.1 of Agave tequilana. Lineage (NCBI taxonomy): Eukaryota > Viridiplantae > Streptophyta > Magnoliopsida > Asparagales > Asparagaceae > Agave > Agave tequilana. Next base: position 135,580 of record JAVJIF010011779.1, on the reverse strand, counting down.
TAGAAAACAAGTGGATTCTATCTAAATAGGAGTGAGAGACTAATCCATAACAGAGACCATTTTCTATGGCCCAAATTTTTTCTGATTGGAGAGTGACTGGGGTTAACAGAAGTTTTAGAATAGAAGTTTTGAGTTTAATGACTCGATAAGATCCTCTAGGGAATGTGTGATGAAGCTGATTTATTTTGTGGAGTAATTTGGCTTTAGCAATACTAGGTGTTTGAAATATTTTGTGGTAGATTTCAGAAGAAAAATTCTCAATTAATTTTTGAGCAAGTTGTTGTCTAGTATGGAGAAAGAATACTAGTTGTTCAGAAAAAGTTAGAGGAGTATTGCTCTTGTTAAGTGGTTGCTCTTTTTTCTCCAAGAGTGACATTTGATATTCCTGCAAGGTAATTGAAAATAATTAAGAATATTATTCTTTTCAAGGGTTATAATTAACTCTAATGTATTTTTCTTGTAGAATATTGTTTCAACTTCAAGAATTTCTTTATAAGTTGAAGTTTTATTTGTTTGAAATTGGTGGGAAGATTCTTCCCTATGAGGAATATTGCTTGATGAAGATGAGGGAGAATTAGGAGAATTAGGTGATATTAAAGATCTCCCCGTATTAGGCTTGGATATGACAAGTCAGGAAGTTTTGTCTCTTCCATGCCTTCGGCCTCTACCTGCACTAAAATCCTGCATTAGACTGTAAAAATTCACGGGTTAAATAATCAGGTAGAAAATTGTCTCAACCTTTAATATAATCGATATCAAAATCAAAAATAGATAACTCTGCTTGCCATCTAGCAAAAATTTATTTTGATGCTAAGTTCTTAACATCCTTCTCTATAATAGATTTAGAAGAACTGCAGTCAATTCTTTATAAGAATTTTTTGTTAAGCAAATCGTCTTGAAATTTATGTATGCATTTTATTATGGCAAGAAGTTCCTTTTTTATTGTTGAGTAATTATATTGAGTTGGATTCCATTTACCAGAATGGAAGCTAACTAATTCTTCTAATTTTTTTATTTAAGTTTAATTGTTTAAAAATTCCTCCAAATCTAGTACCACTAGCACAGTCTCTACTATTCTGGGTTTGCAAGATGTAGACAAGGAAGATTCTTAACCTTTTGTTTTATTCTTTTTACTGATTCAATATGTTCTTTGGACCAAGCTTTTGCATTTTTTCTTAGTCTATCATGCAAGATTTTTGTCTTTAGCTAAGTCTTTATAGTAGTCTGCTACATAATTTAATGCGCCTAGAAATCTTTACAGTTGTTTTATATCAGTTATTTCATCTGAAAATTTAGAAGCGAATTCAATGCTTCTATTTATTGAAATTATGGTTCCATTAATAATATTATGCCCTAAAAATCTGATTTCTTGTTGAAATAGTTTCATCTTAAGGGCGGATATTACCAGACCATATTTTATAATAAGGTATTTAAATATATTTAGATGTTTAAAATGTTCGTCAATGGTATTAGAATATACTAGAATATCATCAATATAAGATAATATAAAATTAGTATGGTTCATGAATGTTCATAAATATATCATTCATTATATTTTGAAATTCTGATGGAGCATTTTTTTAGTTTAAAAGGCATTACATTCCATTCATAATGGTTAAATGGAACATGATTGTAATCCAATATTGCATATTTTACCACATAATCCCCATGCATATTACAAATAAATATATGATTTTTACTAATCTTCTCTATATATTTACAGGTCTACACTTAAATGGAGTGAAAGCCAATAATCACTTTAATTAGCAATAATTAAAGTGATTAGTTTCAAATCCAAGATTAAGCCCAAATCTAATCCAGAATCTAGAGAGATCCGTGCAACAAACGAAGAATCCAGAAGGTCCACGTGGCTGAACAAACTCTTAACAACTCATAACAGAAAGCTGTTAGCCAACTGAATTAGTTAGGCCGCGCCTTGCCGTGCCCACGCGGCAGATCTGGGGCCGTTGAGCCCCAGATTTTGTGCCAACAGACTGGATTCTGGATCTTTCTCCTGGGGGTTATAAATACCTGCACCTGGCCTGCGAGCAGAGACTGAACAGAAAGAGGAGGAGATTAGAGATTAGTTGCATGTATTAGGTTTTCTTTATGTTGTAGTCCTCCTTCCTCTTCTTCCCTAGATTTCATTGTAAGAGAGAGATTGTAAGAGAGAGAGAGCTTGTACTATCAAGGAGTGACAACTTGAAGCAATACAAGGATTGATCCATTCTCTTCAATTCTACTCGAGCTTGATTCTAGTTTACTCGCTTTCTTTACTTGCTTTCTTTACTTGCTTTCTTTTACTTCATGTTTTGCTTTGTTTTGTTATGACTTGTAGCTAACTCTTTCTCCATGTACTAGCTAACCACTAGCCTTGCCATCTTCACCAACTCATGGGTGATCGCTTTACTTCATCTTGCAAGTTGGATGGTCTTCTCTTCTCCGACGAGTTAAACCACCCGTCATCATAGTGAGAAAGTAATTAGATCAACACGCGAGACGAAACCTACGCCGATGGAGTGACAACATGAGGCACGCCTTCACTATCACGGAGTTTGGTAAGCTTTGGTAAGGTAGTAAGGAAAGCTAGTCATGGTTTGCTTCTTTCCAAGCAATTCTATTCTTGATCTCTTTTTAATTCTCACCATGAACAATTCTTCCATTTCTTGCATCTCTTGTTCCATGTTTTATTCATTCTTTTAAGCAAAGAAGACACTTCGTTTACTCTTCTCACCACGATTCGTAACGCTTCCATCGCTAGCTCTCCCTGAGGTTCGACACCGTATAGCTCTACGCTATAACGGAGACAAGAAAAGGTTGTATTGAACTTTATAAATACATAGCACCAAGGTAAATTCTAAACAACATTTACATACACCTTTCCCGTTTTCAATCAAATTTTTGGCGCCGTTGCCGGGGAGAGCAACGGATTTTCTTTAAAGTGAGAAACTAAACGAATTTTCTTCTCTGTTGCAGGGTACAGGTTGAAGATACAGAAAATCTTGCATAGCAGTGACATATAAGTGGCTCTGGGCCTCTGCTCTCGAAAGCAGAGACCAGAAGTCCTCTGACTTGCCGCGTTTTGCCGCGCAAACGCGGCAAGAAAGAGTTAACTACTCACAAATTTTTTGCAGGGGCTCTGATTCTGCAAAATACAGCTGCTGATATACCTGAAATCTTGTATTCTTCACCATGTACCTGCTAAATTAAAAAACAGTAAAAAGTTGGTTGAAATTGTTAAAACTTGATTAGACATTTGCATTTCTAGGCACGTGTCTTTCAATTCTTTTACTTTTACTGTTGAAGAGTGCTGGAGGCAAGGTACGTTTCGCATTGCATATAGACTAGGAATCATCTCTTGCTTGATTTTCATGCTTTGAGTGAATCTTAGTGATATTTCTTGTACACTTGCACAATTCAATTTTAAGGGCATACCCGTAAATAAGATAAGGTGGGGGAGTTCATTACCCTTTCCTTAGCCCGAAAACCATTTTCCCAAGCACTCACTAACCCAAGCCTAATTTAATAAAAAAATAGACGTTGGCCCTAGGGACATCTCGGACTCAATTAGGAGATTATCCTAAGGGGAAAAGTGTTGGAATTTAACTCTTGCAAAATCGGTGTCTAGGAAAGGGGTTGAGGGCCGAAAGCCCGAAGGTTGCTGGTTACTTAATTAAGGAACGTCTTCGGACGGAAAACCTCCCACCAACCTTACCCTTCCCTGGCTGATTAGCTTGTGGTTAAAGTCTACACTAAACCTCCCGTGGACAGTCTATCAGTTAGGAGTCGTCTAGGTCCTAAGTCTACACTAACTTAGGTTAGAATTTTTTTTTCTTTTGTTTGTTTGTTTGTTTGTTTGTTTTTGTTTGTATTGTGTGATATGGCTTACAATTACAATTCTTTCCATCCTAATAATAATCCATATTTCACACCATCTCCATATTCGGATAATTCCAACCCGGTGTTTTACAACACGCACCAACCACATACACCGGGTTGGCCTTATCCGAATCAATATGACCCATACCCCCCATCTAATAATTATAATTTCTAAGATAATTTCAACTCTTCACCGAGTAATTGGGGATTCACGTACCCCGAGTCAAATTCTCAAATTCCTTGTCCACCATATTCACCTTGTCCACAATATTCATGTCCCGATTCCGCTTCATATACTCCTTTTCTGAACCACCAATTGAAGAAAAATCTGAGTTACTAAGGAGTTTAGAAGCCAATCTACAGAGGGCCGAGCAACAATTTCACGAAACATTTGCCCCTCCAATTCCACAGTATTTTCAAGAGTCTTACTCAGTTCCACCTCTTCATAATGAACAACCATTTATGAGTAATGATTTCTTGTGTGAGTCTACTCTTCCATCACCACACAGTTTTGACTCACAATTTCATCACCAATTCCAAAACAATTCTTCATCTTTTCAACAAAATGATGAACCAATGAATTGTGAAAAGATGCTTGAATTCCTGACTCATGCTCGAAATGATTGTAACCGTGACATAGATTTGATGATCCAAACTCTTCATTCTCATCCTATTTCTAATGTCACTAACCATTCTGTCAAAGAGTCATGTAGTCTTGGAAATCAAGATTCAATTTCAACACAACCACCTGAACTTGTCCAAACGTCAAATCCCATTGACATTTTGGCAAGTTTTTCATTTCCTAAAATTGAACTTGTCCAAACGTCAAATCCCATTGACATTTTGGCAAGTTTTTCATCTCCTACAAATGAACTTGTCCAAACTTCAGATCCAATTGACATTTTGGCAAGTTTTCCTTTCCCTGAAATTGAACTTGAACATGATTATGATCCTGAACTTTCACCAGATGATTCAACTCTACTTCCTGATTCAATCATGACTTCCATATCCTTACCTGATTTCACTTCATTTCCCAAGTCAGACTTGGATCCAGTACCTATCTGTTGTGAAATTGAATCACCAATCTTTTATGATGATCACATTGAACTTGACCAATTTCATACTCTTGAAAGCCCATTGATAAATTGGCAAGTTCACAATTTTTGGAATTGAACTACATGAGGAATGTGATCTTGAACCCCAACTTAGTGATTCAATTCTTTTTCCTGATTCAGTAATGACTCCGGTATCTTTACCTCACTTCAATCTTTTTCCAGAGTCAACATTGGATCCTTTCCCAATTCACAATGAAGTTGAATCACCCATCTTTAAGGATCATGTTGAACTTGACCAATTATACCTTTTTGAAGATCCTATTGACAAATTGGCAAGTTCACAATTTTGTGGAATTGAACTCAATGAGAAATGTGACTTTGACCCTCAAGTTTGTGATTTAGTTCAAATACCTGAATCATTAATGACTCCTGTTTTGTTACCCAATTTGAGTAACATTTTAGAGTCAGTTTTGATTCCCAACCCTCCTGAACTTGAATCACTAATCTTAGATAGTCACATTCCATCATGGGAAACTGAATGTGGACTTGAGCTTCATTTTCTTGACTTGGACCCAGTTCCTGAATCCATTCCGACTCCTGAACCTTTCCTTGACTTCATTCACTTCCCTGAGTCGGTGTTCCTTTCCGAGTCCAAGTCAACCGTTCTATCATTCCATATTCCATTCTAGGACAAGGTAGTTGATAAATTTAACTCAGAAATTATTTTAAAATTTTGGAAATTAGATGGGGGCATGTACATAATAATCTTAAATGCACACATCATTTTTTTGGGTCATATTCTTGAAATTTTTGGTGGGTTCCTAAAAACCCAACGACAAGTTGATTGGGCCATGTTCCGTGGACCAATCCGACCACCACCGGAATCACCACCTTAAGGTAATTTTTTTTACTAACATAGGGTTCACTAACATAGGATTTAGTTCATAAAAAAAAAAGAAAAAAAAATAAATAAAAATAAAGGAGGGATTTTTATGCTTAAAAGGAGTTCCCACACTTTCCAAATTCAAATTCTTTCTAAATTCCTAGGATTCTCTCTCTTCCCTAGGATTCCATTCACATTCAAAATCCTTTGACCTAGGGTGGTAATTAAATCTTTGACTTAGGGGTAACTTTGGAAATCCCATTTTTTCTTTCCTTTATAAAAAATCTTCTCCCCAACTCATTCTCCCTCACCCGAGACAATCACTTCAGATCTAGAATTCCTCTTCCACAGCCGACCTCCACCAAATTTTTGATCTCCAGATTTTTCCAAACTGCCGCGCCCTACCCTTGACCCGCGGCAAATCTGACACTTCAGGCGCGCCAGTAAGCTCCAGATCGACTGATTTTCTTTGCTGGAGACAGAACCAGATCCCTTCTTCCCGAGGCCATCTCTGGTGCCTTCTGCACCTGTCTTTCGATTTCCCCCAAGTTAATCCGGGGGTGGTTTGATCTCTTGTTCCTTGCTCTAATTTTCACTGTTAATTATGGCCCCTACTTTATTTGTGGAAAGGGATTTCTCTAAGATTTTGAATAATCAAGAGGGTTATGGGCATATATTTTTAGATCGAATGCATGCGTGGAATTGGTATCCTTAGTTTACGATAACACCAACAATGATGCTTACTATTGCCCTGATTTGGTCAACACATTTTACAACTCATTAGACCATGCATCTGTTAATCGTAACACACAACAATTCACTGTTCACATGCCATATGGTGACATTTTTGTCACCATTCCACTCATTTCTGAAATCACCGATATCCCCATTCATCCTTATTATACTGACCCTTTGCCACTAGTTGATTACATGTCTATCATGGGGGTCCGTTGCACTGAGCAGGACCGTGGGCTCAAAGCCCAATCCACATTTAGGAATGTACATTGCGTTGGACGTTGGCTCCAACGCAATATTTTGGATTAGATTATACAACATCTTTCAACAGACCCGTACTACAAATCATTCATGATCTAATGACTAATACACACTCGGTCTTTTTGAATAGGGCTATTTTTCATGCCATAATTGATAACTCCTCCCGCACTCGGGGTGCAAAATTTTCTCATCCCGTCTTGATTACACGTTTGTGTAGAAACTTCCTACCAGACGATGTATTTGACTCATTTGCCCAAGTGTCTGTTGTAGCCGAGAAAGCCACCAGTGCATACACTAGTTGTTTACACGCCCTCTGGACACCTCGTGCCCAACCTGAGGATATTCCTGTGGAGTCCTCTTCAGAGGAGAGTTTAGAGGAGGTAGATGAGCCCCAATTCTGGAGACAGGACCCCCCACGTAATACACATGCCTTCATGTCCTCCATCTGGAAGGGCATGAAGAAGATTTTTAGGGGTCAAGTGAGGCTGAGGAAGAAGATGGAGGAACAATCATCCAGGTTAGAGGAGCAATCCTCTAGGTTAGAGGGCATTGAGGCGAGGTTGAGGAGGACACAGTCGGCAGGACCCAGTACTACTGCGGGTCCAAAGAGGAGGAGGGAGTGACTTTTTACCTTACCTATTTCATGCATCATTTTTATCTTGCATACATTGAGGACAATGCATGAGATAGGTATGGGGGGGTATGTACTAACATAGGACTTTTTATTTTCCTTATAGGATTTTTATTTTTTAGGATTTTCATTTTCATTTTTTAAGTCTTCCATTTTATTTTTAGATTTTATCTTTTTTCCAGATTTTCCACTTTCTTTTTAGATTTTACCTTTTCTTTTAGAAAAAAAAGAAAAAAAAATATAAAAAAAATATATATAAAAAATAAAAAATATAAAAATAAAAACTTTTTGAAATAAGAGACAAAGTTTTGATCTATTTTTAAGAAAATTAAGATGCATCTTAGGAATTAAGAAAGCCTTAATTATGACATCTTAAACCTAGTTGAAATAATAGATCTTGTTTGAGATTATAGGCTAAGTAAGTAAAATTGGTGAGATATTTTTATCTTGAATTTTTTGCCTTAGATAATATGCACTTTACACTTACACATTTCTTGGGATGGAGACAAAGACCAAAAATGCCATATAAATAAAAAAAATAAAAAATAAAAAAATAAAAAATATATAAATAAAAGATCACTTATTAAGCTGGATAACTATGCCTCAAGAAGCATGGTTACTCACGCCTAATGGTGATCTCACTTATTAAGCTGGATAATTGTGCCTCAAGAAGCATGATTATTCACGCCTAACGGTGATTAAAAATAATCCCCCTTAGTTATGTGGCCTTTTTTACTCGAGACCTTAAACCGAGGGATGTTTTCTCATCTGGTGCCCTAAGACCGTCTGGTTTGGGAGTCATCGGTTAAAGGCTCGCTACAAGGGTAAACTAGAAAGCCTAGACTAAGGGAAGAATAAAAAGAAAAAATATATATATATATATATATATATATATATAGATAAATAAATGGCTTGATGGTTGGAGTTGAAAACCCAGAAATCTTCACGAGCACGGTGTGCATATTATCTAGGTTTTATGAAAGATAAAGTATTCAATCCAATTTTGAATTCTTACCTTAATTGAAGACAAGATCTTGCATGGAGACTAAGTTTAAGGAAGAATGATTATAGGTGGACTTATGACCTAGGATCACTTATATTTTTGCAAAAATAGTTCGTAAACATGTCTCTTATTCAAAATGCGTTTTCAAAACACTAACATTTGTTTTCTTTCTTTATGGATTTTGTGGGTGTAATCCGCTGAAAACCCTCAGGAGACAACACTCCTCCTCTAGGGTAACCTAGAGGTTTAACGGCTTGTTGCACATGCTCAGTGCAATCGCGTCACCTGCGAAAGTGGTGTAATAAATTGGTAGTTAGGATTTTTCTTTTCTTTTTTCTTTGTTTTGCTCGGGACGAGCAAAAGAATAAGTGTGGGGGTTTGATTGTAATCCAATATTGCATATTTTACCACATAATCCCCATGCATATTACAAATAAATACATGATTTTTACTAATCTTCTCTATATATTTACAGGTCTACACTTAAATGGAGTGAAAGCCAATAATCACTTTAATTAGCAATAATTAAAGTGATTAGTTTCAAATCCAAGATTAAACCCAAATCTAATCCAGAATCTAGAGAGATCCGTGCAACAAACGAAGAATCCAGAAGGTCCACGTGGCTGAACAAACTCTTAACAACTCATAACAGAAAGCTGTTAGCCAACTGAATTAGTTAGGCCGCGCCTTGCCGCGCCCACGCGGCAGATCTGGGGCCGTTGAGCCCCAGATTTTGCGCCAACAGACTGGGTTCTGGATCCTTCTCCTGGGGGCTATAAATACCTGCACCTGGCCTGCGAGCAGAGACTGAACAGAAAGAGGAGGAGATTAGAGATTAGTTGCATGTATTAGGTTTTCTTTATGTTGTAGTCCTCCTTCCTCTTCTTCCCTAGATTTCATTGCAAGAGAGAGATTGTAAGAGAGAGAGAGCTTGTACTATCAAGGAGTGACAACTTGAAGCAATACAAGGATTGATCCATTCTCTTTAATTCTACTCGAGCTTGATTCTAGTTTACTCGCTTTCTTTACTTGCTTTCTTTACTTGCTTTCTTTTACTTCATGTTTTGCTTTGTTTTTGTTATGGCTTGTAGCTAACTCTTTCTCCATGTACTAGCTAACCACTAGCCTTGCCATCTTCACCAACTCATGGGTGATCGCTTTACTTCATCTTGCAAGTTGGATGGTCTTCTCTTCTCCGACGAGTTAAACCACCCGTCATCATAGTGAGAAAGTAATTAGATCAACACGCGAGACGAAACCTACGCCGATGGAGTGACAACATGAGGCACGCCTTCACTATCACGGAGTTTGGTAAGCTTTGGTAAGGTAGTAAGGAAAGCTAGTCGTGGTTTGCTTCTTTCCAAGCAATTCTATTCTTGATCTCTTTTTAATTCTCACCATGAACAATTCTTCCATTTCTTGCATCTCTTGTTCCATGTTTTATTCATTCTTTTAAGCAAAGAAGACACTTCGTTTACTCTTCTCACCACGATTCGTAACGCTTCCATCGCTAGCTCTCCCTGAGGTTCGACACGGTATAGCTCTACGCTATAACGGAGACAAGAAAAGGTTGTATTGAACTTTATAAATACATAACACCAAGGTAAATTCTAAACAACATTTACATACACCTTCCCGTTTTCAATCAGAACAGCGAAAGTAGTTTTATATATATCCTGCTCACTTATTTGTATTTGCCAATATCCAGATTTTAATTCAAATTTTGAAAATATTTTAATATTTACTATTCGGTTTAATAAGTCTCTTTTATGGGGATGGGATATCTAATCTATTTTAATACTTTATTAAGTGGTTTGTAATTTATTACTAATTTTGGAACGCCACGTTCCTTTTCAGCTGCATTGTTAACATAAAAGGCTGTGCACTTCAAGGAGAATAAGATTTTCTGATTAAGTTTTTATTTAAGGGATCATTAATCTCTCTCTTACAGAGTTCTAAGTATTCATTTTTCATTTGGCAAGGTCTTGCCTTGGTAGGGATATCTTTTTCATTAAAAGATTCTTCATAGGGTAAAGAAATAATATGTTGTTTTCTTTCCCAAAAGGCGTTGGGTAAATTACTACATATTTGTGATTTAAAATTTTCTTCTACATGTTTAATTTTTGTTTGAAGTTGGCTAGATTGTAATTGTCTTGCCATATTTGTTTTGACAATATCTTCTTTAAGGAAATTGATTTGATTTTCCTTTAAAAAAGTTTCTTTGACTTTATTTAGAAGTTTAATTATAGGATTAGTTATAAATTTAAAGGTTATTTTGACCTTTATAACAGGTAACTATACCATGTTTATCAATTTGTTTAATTGGCATGAACTTTCCTAAGAAAGGAGTGTCTAGTATGACATGTTGTGATATTTCTTTTACTATTAGAAAGTGTAAAGGGATACAAAATTTATCTTTACAAATACTTACATCTGTAACCTTATATGGTGTAGTGAGTGTCTTATTATTGGTAGCACTTAAAGTTTGTGTAGTGTGTTCGCAGTATTTTAATGGTATCAGTCCTTTTATGCAATTAAGATCAGCACAGCTATCAACAAGTGCTTTTAAGTCTTGAATATAAAATTCATTGTTATTAAGTAAGTTGATATTTATATACTATTTTGGATTATTATTATTAAATTCATTGTTTGTAAGAATTGATCTTTTTGGTTAGGAGACTCGTGATTAGTTTCTTTCAGTTTTTCGTTATTAAGTTCCTCTACCTTATTGTCCTTATTCTGTTCTAACTTAGTTAGTCTGAAGTCTAGTGGTTCATTTTCTTTTCTTAAAGTCTTTATTTCTATTTTTAATGTGTTGATTTCTTGAAGTAGTTTTTGAATAGTTGTTGCTTTCTTTTCTTTATTTCTGTATCTTTCAAGAACTTCAGAAAGTCTATAGACATTGTCTATTCTAGGTAGTTTTTCTTTTTCTTTTGTAGTAACTATTAATTCTATTATTTTATTTTTTATTGTTGTATCCATTTCATTGTTCATTACATAAACTAGTAGACTTTTCTTTTCATCAGTAATCAAGACATAGAGTCCATTCATTTCTACTATGGACTTGTAATAGTTTAATTGATTAAGGGTGCAGCATTGACCATTACATTTCTGATATTTCTCTTCTTCAGAATCTTCTTCCTCAGAAGAAGATTGGTCTTCTTCTGAAGTAGTTTATTAATTATTATGCTTAATAATGTTCTTCTGAGACCTTCGTCTTCAATTCTTTTTAGTGTAGCATCTATTAGTATAATGGCCTAATTTACCATATTTATGACATTTTATGTTCTTTTGCTTCTTAACTTTTGCATTATCTTTTCTATGAAATGGTTCGTTTATTCTTTATTTTTCTTTTTGTTATAAGCTTTATAGTTTTTATTGTTTTGAGTAGGCCTTTTAAAATCATTATGTCTTTTCTTAATATATTTTGGAGGTTTTGGCCCATCTATGGCGAATTGACTACAAAATTCTCCTAATTGCTTTCTTTTAGAAATTCCCTGGACCTTTAATTGGTGCCTTAATTTCAAGTCATTGCATAAGGCTAGTCCTTCTTAGATACATGAATTTATTGGATTTCCATATGTACAGTTATGATATGATATTGTATCATTATTTTTATCTCTAAGAGTTTTCCTCACTCTCTCAGCAAAAAGATTTGGTAGTCCATCAATTAGTTTAGATTTTCAATGTACATTGTTAGTATCATTGAGTAGCATTATCCTGCTTAAGAAGGTATCCTTATACCTTCTAAAATGAGTTAAGTTGGGCATTTTAAATTTTTAAGGAGAGTTCTGTTCTTTTCCCCATGATCTGTCACTCCTCCAGTGAAGTGCTCCAAAATAGTCATCATTAATGTATAGACTGCGTCTTGAGTCGCTGCATTATTTTCGATTTTAATGGCATTAAATATTTCTGATTTTTGTTTTGATGTGATACAATAATCCCACCAGCCCTTTAAAATGCTAGTAAAACGAAAGTAATGAAACTAGCTATGTCTTTGTCAGAATTATTATTCTGCTTACAGACAGTAGCATACATCATCATTCTATGTAATTGATCATGGATTACCTTCTCAGAAGCACCATCAATGTTCCATTCATAGATAGAGTTTTCATGATAAGAATTTTGAATTAAATCATCATTTTCCTCAAACAAAATATCCATTGGGGTAGGTCTTTTATAATAATACTTATCAGCCCTTCTTATTGGCTTCCAATTTATTTATTTCAGTAGGTTTCATACTTTCTAAAAGAGTCTTCAATATCGACTATTTGATTTAAATTCAAGTTGTCTAAGTTGTCTTCATTAGAGATATCTGATATAGATTCTTCATGTTCATTCAGTTCTTCATCCAGTTCTTGGTCAGATGAATTTCCCTGAATAGTATTTTGATTAGCCTTTTTTAATTATTCTATTAAAGAAGTAATTTCTTCTTTTTGAGAATGAAGTTTAAATCCAGTAGCCTCTGGAGGTGTTTTTATACGAACATAATTTGTTTTTTTCTTCCTTCTTTAATAAAGGAGTTTCTAATTGTGCAACTTGATTCAATTTATTGATTAATATTTCTATGGCAGATTCTATTCTGGTTAATTGTTGCCCTAGAACTTGGACATAAACATTTGTATAATTATTTTGCTTAATTACTTTCTTTAATTCTTTATTACTTCTTCCCTGGGCTCAAATAAAACTTTGATTAAGGCTGCTGCTTCAGTGTAAGCTGAGGAAGTAGTAATTTTTATGATTTCTTCAGGAGGATATAGCGCATTTATTTTTCTCCCATTCATAGTAGTCCAAGATTTATAATGGTCTTCAAGCACACTAAGTTTGTTAATTTCATCATTTATATAGGTTTCTATGAACCATTCTGAAAAGAGTCTTAATTTATCTATTCGAGTAAGATTTTTATAATATTCTTCTTTATAATAGTATCTTTTTTCAATAGGAAAAGTTTTTTTTCAAACCATTAGTTGAAATGAACGTCTTTATTATACTCAAGATTCAAATATATTCTTGGCAAGCTTCCAGGTGAAAAATTAATTAAACGTTAAAATTCATGTCTGATTGTGAAGGAGAGCCTGAATTAGGCTTCTCGTAAATTGGATGTGCTATGAGGAAATTAGGTATTTTATTCCTTGTACTTCTAATTCTTTATCTCTTTTGGTATCATTACCACTTTTAACTGATTGATTTTCAAAGTTAGAATTTCTTGAACTAGAGATTCTAGTTATTATTTTTGAATTAAATTTAACTTCTACCTCTCCATCCTCAGTCTGAATTATTTGGTCTAAGTTTGTTTCTATTATAGGTCTAGAAGGAATGGACGAAGTTAGTAATCAATTTTGTGAAAAATTTATTTCTTCCCATTTTAAGATTCTATTTGTTGTTATATTTGAAGATAATAAATTTGTTTCAACTAAAGTTATTTTTTCCGGTTTAATTATTTGCTTAGCTTTAGGTGCTAATGTATTTAGTACTTTATAGTGAATTTTAAATATTACTGTAATTATTTCAGATATAGGCATAAAATCATAGCCATTCGTTTTTATATTTAGTGTAGCTGCCTCTAATATATTTGGATCTGTCAAGGATAGACTTAAATTTGAATATACATTAAAATAAATTGGGCCATGACAAAGACTAGTTTACATAACTCCCATTAGTGATTGAATATAGTCTAAGCATCTAGCATCTCTTAATGAGGTTAGTAAGGAAGCATTTAACCCTTGAAGTGTTAAAGGTTTTAAGGCTATTTGAATCAGCCCAATATGGATAAAATTGTATTTATTAATAAAGGGTAATAAGTCTTCTTCATTTAATAGTTTTATTGATTGTTCGTTATTATCTACTTGGATTGATTTTTTCATGATTTTGATTGCCACTGAGGATTTAAAATCAAACATTCCTATATTATAGATTTGCTTTGTTGGGACTTTCGGAATAAACCATTTATTAAGGTCTTCTATTTCTGTAGGATATTCTATTAAATTAGAATTTTTTACAGATTTTTCCTTAGTTAAATTACGAGAAGTCGAACCTATTAGATCCATTTGAAGGCTTCGAGTAAAACTATTCTGTACTCTTTTCTATGCAACTAATTGCTAAGATAACTTATCTTTATTTTAGACTAAGTTTAGATTACCTAATGTACCTTTAGTCTGTAAAACCTAGCATGACTGTCAACGATTTACGGAGACTAAATGTCATTTCGTCGCAACAAATCCTACGCGACTTAGATGTCGTTCAACTAGGTGGAAGCCAGACCTTACAATACCTGGGCATCTAACTATAATCTAAGCTAAAAACAAGTTAGTAAAGTAATTAGTTACATGAGAAGAGCACAGAATATAGTACCTTACTCAGCCATTCACTGGCCTTGTTACCAGGAAATAGGAAGTGGGGGCAAGAGGAAAGGAAGTAGCAAACCAAAGAAACTAAAGCAAACTTTATTTATCTCCAAAATATTTACAAGAGTAATTTTACAAGAGGAAGAAGAGCTCAGCACATGAGCAAGAGATTACAAAAGAGAGAAGTAGATAATATTTTCTTATGCTCCTCTTCATTAGAGTTTCCTTACTTATGTGGGTAGAAATGAGCCTCCAAATTTCATCCAAGCTCAAAAGGGGGCATGATTATCTCTTCTTTTGCTTTTTTGAAAGTAGAAGAGCATTCATGATGATATTCTTTTGCTTTTTTGAAAGTGAGAGAGAATTCATGATGATATTCTCTTGAAAGTAGAGGATCCTTCATGATGATATTTTTTTCAGCTTTATTTCTTTTTACTTTATTAAAGTGTGACAGATGGAATTCACTGACGGCTCCAGGGGCTCAATCAGTGTTATCTTCAAGTGTAGAGATTATCTTTTTGATCTGGTGGTAGATTGGACAGATTCCTTCTTATCTGATGCTGGGCAAGTGATGTCATTAGCAGGGGAATGTCGGCCAGTGAGGCTCATGGATGAAGTCTCCAGAGAATTTTAGTAGAAGTAGTTTTAAGATGCCTTACACATTGGTAGCAAAAATCCAATTTGGAGAGTGATGAAAAATGTGAAAACCTTCTACAAAAGACTCCATATTATTCTGCATCAGTAGCTGGATAAAGACTTTATCTATGTCGAGATTTATGCCGGAAACTTCTGGAGGTATTGGTTGTCCCTCAGTATAGAATTCTGCTCCGATTGTTGTAAGGAATTGGATTGGCTGAGAGTCCCACTAGCCATAATATTTAGTGATGAAAACTAGATGCTAGGCTGGTTTATATTCTTCATTTTCCCAGGTGGGTGGAGTTGAGAGAAATTTAAAATATAATTTATCTGAACAAAGGTTCCTTAGTTTTAGAGAGGCGGTAGTTAAGGTAGGAAATAAGTGTATTCTGTCTAAATAGGAGTGAGAGACCAATTCATAACAGAGACCATTTTCTATGGCCCAAATTTTTTCTGATTGGAGAGTGACTGGGGTTAACAGAAGTTTTAGAATAGAAGTTTTGAGTTTAATGACTCGATAAGATCCTCAAAGGAATGTGTGATGAAGTTGATTTATTTTATGGAGTAATTTGGCTTCAGCAGTACTAGGTGTTTAAAATATTTTGTGATAGATTTCAGAAGGAAAATTCTCAATTAATTTTTGAGCAAGTTGTTATCTAGTATGGAGAAAGAATACTAGTTGTTCAGAAAAAGTTAGAGGAGTATTGCTTATTGTTAAGTGGTTGCTCTTTTTTCTCCAAGAGTGAGACATGATATTTCTACAAGGTAATTGGAAATAATTAAGAATATTATTCTTTTCAAGAGTTACAATTAACTCTAATGTATTTTTCTAGTAGAATATTACTTCAACTTCAAGAATTTCTTTATAAGTTGAAGTTTTATTTATTTGAAATTTGTGAGAAGATTCTTCCCTATCAGGAATATTGCCTGATGAAGATGAGGGAGAATTATGAGAATTAGGCGATATTAAAGGCCTCCCCGTATTAGGCTTGGATAGGACAAGCTAGAGAGTTTTGCTTCTTCCACACCCTCGGCCTCTACCTGCACTAGAATCCTACATTAGACTGCAAAAATTCACGGGTTAAATAATCAGGTAGAGAATTGTCTCGGTCTTTAATATATTCGATATCAAAATCAAAAATAGATAATTCTACTTGCCATCTAGCAAAAATTTATTTCGAAACTAAGTTCTTAACATCCTCTCTATAAAAGATTTAGCAGAACTGCAGTCAGTTCTTAATAAAAAATTTTTGTTAAGCAAATCGTCTTGAAATTTATGTATGCATTTTATTATGGCAAGAAGTTCCTTTTTAATTGTTGAGTAATTATATTGGGTTGGATTCCATTTACCAGAATGGAAGCTAATTAATTCTTCTAATTTTTTATTTGGGTTTAATTGTTTAAAAATTCCTCCAAATCTAATACCACTAGCATCAGTCTCTACTATTCAGGGTTTGCAAGATGTAGATAAGGAAGATTCTTAACCTTTTGTTTTATTCTTTTTACTGATTCAGTATGTTCTTTGGACCAAGCTTTTGCATTTTTTCTTAGTCTATCATCCAAGATTTTTGTGTCTTTGGCTAAGTCTTTATAGTAGTCTGCTATATAATTTAATGCGCCTAGAAATCTTTACAGTTGTTTTATATCAGTTATTTCATCTGAAAATTTAGAAGCGAATTCAATGCTTCTATTTATTGGAATTATGGTTCCATTAATAATATTATGCCCTAAAAATCTGATTTCTTGTTGAAAAGTTTCATTTTAGGGGCGGATATTACCGACCATTTTTTATAATAAAGTATTTAAATATATTTAGATGTTTAAAATGCTCGTCAATGGTATTAGAATATACTAGAATATCATCAATATAAGATAATATAAAATTAGCATGGTTCATGAATATATCATTCATTATATTTTGAAATTCTGATGGAGCATTTTTTAGTTTAAAAGGTATTACATTCCATTCGTAATGGTTAAATGGAACAGTGAAAGCAGTTTTATATCAATCCTGCTCACTTATTTGTATTTGCCAATATCTAGATTTTAAATCAAATTTTGAAAATATTTTAGCATTTACTATTCGGTTTAATAAGTCTCTTTTAAGGGGATAGGATATCTAATCCATTTTAATACTTTATTAAGTGATTTGTAATTTATTATTAATCTTAGAACGCCACATTCATTTTCAGCTGCATTATTAACATAAAAGGCTGTGCAGCTTCAAGGAGAATAAGATTTTCTAATTAAGTTTTTATTTAAGAGATCATTAATCTCTTTCTTACAGAGTTCTAAGTATTCATTGTTCATTTGGTAAGGTCTTGCCTTGGTAGGGATATCTTTTTCATTAAAAGATTCTTCATATTCTTCATAGGGTAAAGAAACAATATGTTGTTTTCTTTCCCAAAAGGCGTTGGGTAAATTACTATATATTTGTGATTTAAAATTTTCTTCTACATGTTTAATTTTTGTTTGAAGTTGGCTAGATTGTAATTGTCTTGCCATATTTGTTTTGACAATTTCTTCTTTAAGGAAATTGATTTGATTTTTCTTTAAAAAAATTTCTTTGACTTTATTTAGAAGTTTAATTATAGGATTAGTTATAAATTCAAAGGTTATTTTGACCTTTATAACAGGTAACTATACCATGTTTATCAATTTGGTTAATTGGCATGAACTTTCCTAAGAAAGGAGTGCCTAGTATGACATGTTGTGATATTTCTTTTACTATTAGAAAGTGTAAAGGGATACAAACTTTATCTTTACAAATATTTACATCTGTAACCTTATATGGTGTAGTGAGTGCCTTATTATTGGCAGCACTTAAAGTTTGTGTAGTGTGTTCGCAGTATTTTAATGATATCAGTCCTTCTTTTATATAATTATGATCAGCACCGCTATCAACAAGTGCTTTTAAGTCTTGAATATAGAATTCATTGTTATTAAGTAAGTTGATATTTATATACTATTTTTGGATTATTATTATTAAATCCGTTGTTTGTAAGAATTGATCTTTTTTGTTAGGAGACTCGTGATTAGTTTCTTATAGTTTTTCGTTATGAAGTTCCTCTACCTTATTGACTTTATTCTGTTCTAACTTAGTTAATCTTAAGTCTAGTGTTTCATTTTCTTTTTTTGAAGTCTTTATTTCTATTTTTAATGTGTTGATTTCTTGATGTAGTTCTTAAATAGTTATTGGTTTCTTTTCTTTATTTATGTATCTTTCAAGAACTTCAGAAAGTTTATAAACATTGTCTATTCTAGGTAATTTTTCTTTTTCTTTTATAGTAACTATTAATTCTATTATTTTATTTTTTATTATTGTATCCATTTATTGTTCATTACATAGTCCAGTAGGCTTTTCTTTTCATCAGTAGTCAGGACATAGAGTCCATTCATTTCTACTATGGACTTATAATAGTTTAATTGATCAAGGGTGCAGTATTGATCATTACATTTCTGATATTTCTCTTCTTTGGAATCTTCTTCAGAAGAAGAAGATTGGTCTTCTTCTGAAGCAAAATTAATCATTATTTTTAATAATGTTCTTTTGAGACCTTCGTCTTCAATTTCTCCAATTTTCTTTTAGTGTAGCATCTATTAGCATAATGGCCTAATTTATCACATTTATAACATTTTATGTTCTTTTGCCTCTTAACCTTTGCATTATCTTTTCTATGAAATAGTTCCTTTTGTTCTTTATTTTTCTCTTTGTTATAAGCTTTATAGCTTTTATTGTTTTGAGTAGGCCTTTTAAAGCATTATGTCTTTTCTTAATATATTTTGGAGGGTTTGCCCCATCTATGACGAATTGGCTACAAAATTCACCTAATTGCTTTTTTTTAGAAATTAACTGGACCTTTAATTGGTGCCTTAATCTCAAGTCATTGCATAGGGCTAGTCCTTCTTGGATACATGAATTTATTAGATTTTCATGTATATAGTTATGATATGGTATAGTACCATTATTTTAATCTCTAAGAGTTTTCCTCACTCTCTCAGCAAAAAGATTTGACAGTCCATCAATTAGTTTAGATTTTCAATGTACATTGTTAGCATCATGGAGTAGCATTACCCTGCTTAAGAAGGTATCCTTATACCATCTAAAATGTGTTAAAGTTGGGCATTTTAAAATTCTAAGGAGAGTTCTGTTCTTTTTCCCATGATCTGTCACTTCTCCAGTGAAGTGCTCCAAAATAGTCATCATTAATGTATAGACTGCGCCTTGAGTCGGTGCATTATTTTCGATTTTAATGGCATTAAATATTTCTGATTTTTGTTCTGATGTGATACAATGATCCCACCAGCCCTTTAAAATGCCAGTAAAACTGCAAGTAATAAAATTAGTTATGTCTTTGTTAGAATTATTATTCTGCTTATAGACAGTAGCATACATCATCATTTTATGTAATTGATCATGAATTACTTTCTCGGAAGCACCATCAATGTTCCATTCATAAATAGAGTTTCCATGATAAGAATTTTGAAATTAAGTCATCATTTTCCTCAAACAAAATATCCATTGGGGTTGGTCTTTTATAATAATACTTATCAGCCCTTCTTCTTGGCTTAAAATTCAATTTTGTTTATTTCAGTAGGTTTCATACTTTCTCTAAAAGAGTCTTCAATATCGACTATTTGATTTAAATCCAAGTTGTCTAAGTTGTCTTCATTAGAGATGTCTGATATAGATTCTTCAGGTTCATCCAGTTCTTGGTTAGATGAATTTTCCTGAATAGTATTTAGATTAGCCTTTTTTAATTGTTCTTTTAAAGAAGTAATTTCTTCTGTTTGAGAATGAAGTTTAAGTCCAGTAACCTCTGGAGGTGGTTTTATCGGAACATAATTTATTTTTTTCTTCCTTCTTTAATAAAGGAGTTTCTAATTGTGCAACTTGATTAAATTTATTTATTAATATTTCTATGGGAGATTCTATTCTGGTTAATTGTTACCCTAGAATTTGGACATAAACATTTGTATAATTATTTTACTTAATTACTTCTGTAATTCTTTTATTACTTCTTCCCTGGGCTCAGGTAAAACTTTGATTAAGGCTGCTGCTTTAGTGTAATCTGAGAGGTAGTAGTAATTTTTATGGGTTCTCATGGTGGATATAGTGCATTTATTTTCCTCCCACTCATAGTAGCCCAAGATTTATAATGGTCTTCAAGCACATTAGGTTTGTTAATTTCATCATTTATATAGATTTCTATGAACCATTCTGAAAAGAGTCTTAATTTATCTATTCGAGTAAGATATTTATAATATTCATCTTTGTAATAGTATTTTTTTCAATAGGAAAAGTTTTTTCGAACCATTGTTTAAATGAATGTCTTTATTATACTCGAGATTCAGATATATTATTGGCAAGCTTCCAGGTGAAAAATCCATTAAATGTTAAAATTCATGTCTGATTGTGTAGGAGAGTCTAGATTAGGCATCTCGCAAATTGGATGGGCTATTGAGGAATTAGATATTTTTATTCCTTGAACTTCTAATTCTTTATCTCTTCTGGTATCATTATCACTTTTAACTGATTGATTTTCAAAGTTAGAATTTCTTGAATTAGAGATTCTAGTTATTCTTTTTGGATTAAATTTAACTTTTACCTCTCCATCCTCAGTCTGAATTATTTGGTCTAAGTCTGTTTCTATTACAGGTCTAGGAGGAATGGACGAAGTTAGTAACCAATTATGTGAAAAATTTATTTCTTCCCATTTTAAGATTCTATTTGTTGCTATATTTGAGGATAATAAATTTATTTTTTTGCCGGTTTAGTTATTTACTTAGCTTTAGGTGCTAATGTATTTAGCACTCATGTCAGCATTTCTTATAGAAGTTATTATATCAGCAATAGCGTCTCCGCCCATGACGAATTATTGGTACTTCCGAATTTTGATATAATCAACATGTTTTTTTTACTTGAATTATTCAATTATTAATTAAGAAATTAGTTACTAAAAGTATATGCATGAGACACAATCTACTAATTTGATCCGTTTCAGATATCCTACTATAACTATATAATACTTTATAGTGAATTCTAAATATTACTGCAATTGTTTCAGATCCAGGTATAAAATTATAGCCATTCGTTTTTATATTTAGTGTGGCTGCCTCTAATATATTTAGATCTATCAAGGATAGACTTAAATTTGGATATACATTAAATAAACTGGGCCATGACAAAGGCTACTTTGCATAACTCCCATTAGAGATTGAACATAGTCTAAGCATCTACCATCTCTTAATGAGGTTAGTAAGGAAGCATTTAACCCGTGAAGTGTTAAAGGTTTTAAGGTTATTTGAATCAGCCCAATATGGATATAAAATTGTATTTATTAATAAAGGGTAATAAGTCTTCTTCATTTAATAGTTTTATTGATTGTTCGTTATTATCTACTTGGATTGATTTTTCCACGGTTTTGATTGCCACTGAGGATTTAAAATCAATCATTCCTATATATATATATATATATATATATATATATATATATATATATATATATATATATGGATACATACATATATATATATAGATACATATGTATATGTATATGTATACGTATACGTATACATACAAACATATATAAATGTATATGTATACATACATACATATATATGTATATGTATACACACACACACACACACACACACACACACACACACACATATATGGATACATACAGACACATGTATATACATACATACATACATACATACATACATACATATATATATGTATATATATATATGTATATGTATATATATATATATATATATATATATATATATATATACATATGTATATGTATATGTATACGTATACGTATACATACAAACATATGTATATGTATACGTATACATACATACATATATATGTATATGTATATGTATATGTATATGTATACATACACACACACATATACATATATATATACACACACATATGCATACACACACACACACACACACACACACACACGTATACATATACATATACATATACATATACATATATATATATATACATACGTATACGTTTATATACACACACACATATGGATTCACACACACACATGTATACACACACACATGTATATGTGTGTGCGTGTGTGTACATATACATGTGTGTGTGTGTACTCCTCTCTCTACCATCTCTCTCTCTTTTGTGCTCTTCTCATATAATTAATTACTTTGTTAACTTATTTTTAATTTAGATTATGGTTAGATGCTTCGGTATTGTGCGGTCTAGCTTCCTCCTAGTGGAACTGTTGGCCCAAAGGCCTATCACTCTAGTTTTGATGATGATCAACTCATGTAGTTATGGTACTAATGATCTTGTGTTTATTTAGTTTCAGATTTGTGATCAAGATCTTAGTAGGTGTGTAGCTTCATCTAAGAATTTAAGATCAAGCTTTGAAACTAGCACGGTTTGATTCAAGAGATTATGCATCAAGACCACATCAAGTACTCAAGAGGAGTCTAGTTCGTTGGATCGTATTTGGACCAAGTCAAGAAGATGAGAAGACTTCAAGTGAAGACTTCAAGAAGAAAACTTGTGTCTAGGTTTGTTTTTATAAGATTTTGTTTTAGATTAAAATGTAAAGGGTAGAATAGTTGGTGGATTGCTCAAGTATATCTTATACACACACACTCTTGATTTAGATGAGTTTTCATAAAAGAATTTCCATTTGGAAAAATATAAAAGAGTTTTTATTTTGGAAAAATACCGGTTTGGTTTTTGAAATTTAAAGTATATATGTCTTAACCAAAACCATGTTTAGTGCTTAATGTCAAAAACATAGATATTTCTCCATGTATGTGTAGTGGATCATATCCATACACCCTATGCTTTCAAAGTGTTTAAAATATCTTATTTTTGTATTTAGAGAAGTTTTGGAAAAACCAATTTTGAAAAAATACAGTTTTTATTTTTAGCCAAAATTTCTAAGTTACAAAAATAGTTCAAATTATTTGTATCATGTCTTGATTTTGCTCAAACATGTTTGATAGGTAGTAAAAAGTGCATATTTATCACTACATTTACTATCACATTTTCATATTTATTCATATAATCATGCACTATTACTAATATTTTATTATTTATTGAGTGCAGGCCTTGAGAAATAAAAATAAAGGAATAAAGCCTTAAAGAAGCCCAAAAGCCCATGTTTAAAGCCCAATGCAAAAGTTGCAATTATCAAATATCAAAATTGCAATTACTAAGGGCAATAGTTGCAAATACTAAAAGAAGAGGGAAGGATAGACTTCTATTCAACCCTAAATACTTGCAGGATGAGGATAAAAGCTAAAGAAGGAGAGTTCAAGATCACAAATTCGTTGATAAAAGATTTAGATTTAGGGTAACTTGCTTCCCAAGTTATCCCGAAAAAATCCCAAAATAAAGAGTCAGGATACATCTTCCAGAAAGACAAACCCAGATGACGGACCAGAGAAGGCCACGCGCGAAAGCGCGTGGCCAGCCGACACAACTCGGCTGCGGAAACGCAGCCCAAGCCGCGTTTCCGTGGCAGTTTGGATAACCCAGGGCAACGGTTTTCGTGGAGGAGTCGTATTGGGACTCTACCTCCTTCTGCACCTATAAATACCCCTGCAGAGCAACTGAGAAGGACACACAGCAAACTACAGAGCAAAATCTAGGGTTTTTAGGCTAGTTGTAGTTTAGGTTTTTCTTTTTGTAACTTTTATTTTTTTATGTAACTGAGAGTGGAGGATGCTTTCATGGAGGAAGGAGTTCATGCTTGTACTGAGGTGACATCGGTGTAAGTCATACTTTTCTTCCATTGTTAATAAAATCTACTCAAGGTTTATTTTGTTATTCTTGTTTTCTTTTATTTTTTTCTATTCTTGTTTTCTTTTATTATTTTTCTCTGATGTCTTGCAAACCATGAGATTTGATCGCTTCGAGACTGCTAGCCAAAGAAGTGCCCTTGATGGCCTATGGTGATGAACAAGCCTTCTCTTGTTAGTATAGTTTGTCTTTTCTTTTCGTAGTGTAGATCGAGAAGGGGGAAGATCCTATACGCCATGCTTGAATGCCTTCAGAGACAAGGTAAGTCGTTGCAAACGGATCAAAGGTAAACAGGGCAGAAGAGGTAGGTATGTGTTTTTAGTTTATAATTTTCTTTTCTTTCTTTAGTTTAGATAACCAACTCAACATCTTTCTAATTTCTTCCACACTTCTCATTGTAAATACCATTGTAAATAACAAAATAAATAAAAAAGAGATAACTTGCTAAATAAGCTTCCATCGCTAGTCCCTCTCTGAGGATCACGACCCGCATAGCCATTGCTACAGCAGATTAGAATTGAGCGCCCTGCATTATTGTTTTAAATTCTGAAATTCTATAATTTGTGTGCAGGTAAATCTCAATCAATATTTGTTTATCAAAGTATAATATTGAACCTATTTTTGTAGATTTTTCATGATTTTATGAGATTTTATCAAAGCCAAAATGCCAAGTTTTCTTTTCCCAAAAATCCCTAACCTGGCTTCTGCCGGTCGACCGGACCGGTCGACCGAGCTTGAAGTCGGTTTACCGAGTCGGTCGACTGACGTGCACAGACGTGCACGCCAGTTCTGGCTGGAGGGCCGGTCGACCGACCCCGGTCGACCGCAGAGAGCTTCTGCTCTCTGGAAAGCCCCGGTTGACCGGGCCGGTCGACCGGCAGAGAACTCTGTTCTCTGTTCCAGGCAGCGGTTGACCAGGCCGGTTGACCGACGCCCCAACGATCAGAAATCTGACCGTTGGCAGTTGACCGGGCGGTCGACCGACAGGCCAACCTGGCTCCCAACGACTAGTTTTTCTAGGCCTATAAAGTTTTTTGGGGGGCTATTTTCCACAAGATTTTTCAAGTGGTTTTGCACCAGTTTTTTCAACTCTTTTAAGAGGTTTTCTCCACTTATATTTAAGCCAAATACTTCCATTCAAAAGAAGAGTTTATCAAGAGTTTTCAAAAGAGATTTTCTTGTGTTTTCCTCCACCATTTCCATCCTTATTTTTCTCACAAACACTTGAGCTATCCATTGATATATTCATCCTATAGGAGTGTTATTGTGAGATTATTTTTAGGTGATCAAAGTATTGTGATCACCGAAGACTTCATCTTTGCTTTGAGGAGGCGGACGTGTGTATTCGCGGTGTTTCGGGTTCTAGTGTGAACTCGTTGTTTGAGGTGCGGCCTCGGCGAGCTAGTGGGCTTGCGGTGTGTTCAGGACTAGAGATTCCAAGGAGTTCAAGTGTGAACTCGGGTTGTAAGTGTTGCGACACCGAGTGATCCGGTGGGATCGATTTTAGTGGAAATCCTTCAAGTGTTGAAGGCGGGGACGTAGAGCAAGTGTGCTCGAACCTCGAAACAAATCTTCCGTATTTGCGATTGCTCTCTCTATCTCTTACTTGTTTATATCTTGCATGCTTATATTGATTTCTTCTTTATATGCTTGATATATTGTGTGCTTAATTGTTATATGCTTGGTGATTGTTTGCTAACACTTGTATTCAACCAAGAGAGCCAACGCGGCACCTCAACTCTTATTTAGAGAAATCTTGAGGAGTTAGTTCAGAGCCCTTCACGGGGAATCCGGCTACACTCTTATGTTATATGCGGTGTTTAGTTCAAGAAGTTTTAGTTTACATTAATAAGCTTTTAATTCCGCATTATTGACCATTAGATTAGCAAATCACCTATTTACCCCCCTCTAGGTGATTTACAATAGGTATCAGAGTCAAGTGCTCTTGATTTGGGTCTTACAACCTAGAGTTAAAGATCCTCATTTATAGCTAATCACAATATTTGTACACACACTATGGATTTCATGTCACCTCCCACCTTTGACATCCTTAACATCCAAACTTGGAAGGTTAAGATGTCTTTATTCCTCAAATTTATTTTGCTACTGTTAAAGATTCTTATTGTTTAAATGGCAAAAATATTGAGGCTAATGCAAAAGCCCTACATGCTTTAAAGAGTACCCTAAATGATGATTATTTATTTAGGGTTGCTAATCTTGATTCGGCTTTTGTAGTATGAAAATCGTTGATCTCCCTTGGCGAACAAGAACAATACTATGCGGGAAGCGATTCGGATGTTGGAAGTGATACCTCCAACGTGTGCTACATGGTCCAAGGGGATAACCCCCTTGAGGTAACTACCGAATCCGAGGTAGATGAAGATGTTGATATGTCCTATGATGAGCTTACATCTTTTTGTCAATAACTTCTTGAAAAATAGACATGCTTAGAAATGATAATAAGAATTTGAAAAAGAAATTTGATTGCATGTTAAAAGAAAATGATTCTTTAAAATTAAAGTTGCATGCATTGAAAAAGAAAATGAAACTTTGAAAAATGAGAATGTTTCCTTGATGTCTAAATTAAATGATCTTTGTGAAGGAAACACTAATTTGAAAAATAAAATTATTTTGGTGAAAAAATAAAAGGAAGTTGCTTTGCATGAAAACACTTCTAAAAAGAATAAGAAAAATGATTCTCATTCTCACCATGTTTTACATGCCACTATTAATCAAAATGAGATTAAATTTTTGAAAAATAAAATAAATTGTTTGAGCTCAACTTTGAGCACATGTGTATTCAACCATAAAAGATTGGAATCTTTGTTTTCAAAGAAACAAACTCCACACATTCATTCACAACACCCACATCATGCATATGCACATTTTGCACGCCATGACCACACCCACACTCATATGCATCCTAGAGTGTATACTTGTACACATTGTGGCCGCAAAGGCCATTTAGTAAAGTTTTGTTTTGATACGATAAACACTTTAAATTTTGCTAATAAGAAAAATGTTTGGGCTCCTTACAATACTAACCCTCAAGGACCCAAAAGAAAATGGGTACCAAAATTCCCACCTTGTGTTTTTGATATAGGTGCGGGCTCTCACAAAACGTGAGAGGGATGGTTCCTTGGTAGTGGATGTATGGACTTGATGGAGACATATTTGATGCACCGCTATCAAGGAGGTTTGGTGGGACAACCACCATGTTTTAGAGAATTAGAGCATAGTTCTTTGTTTTGGTAACTATCTTTAAACTCCTAATTTATTTACATGCTTGTTCATATATGATATTTTTAGCATGTTCATGTTTTATTTGTTTTTGTGCTTCATGTGGTAAATACTAGTTTAAATGTAGTTTTTATCAAAACTTATGTTTATACTTGTACAAGTAGTGAGCAACATTTGATTCACATACATTTGCATTTCATTGTTCATTTGTACTCACTATATGCATATGTATAGCCTAATTTTGATGATTCTATCATTTACACTTATTTTGTCTATTTTCATGTTTTACTTCATGTATATGCAATTTTTAGTCAAAACTAATAAATATACATGTATACCCCTTGAGTCATTTGTCTTCATACAATTTATATTATGAACTCTTTTTATGTTTGGGATATGTATGCATATTATTAGTTTTGGATAAAAACATATATATACCTAGAAGTTTGTTTTAAAGATGAAAAATGAATTTTTATGATTTTCATACTTGTTTGATAAAATGATTTTTGTTTTGAGCATAATTGACTATTTTCATGAAAAATGCTAATTACATGATTCTTGTACATTCACACCTTATTTGTTTATTCATGACCTTGTTTCATGAACACTTTTATAAGATTTATCGATTTTGAGTGACAACTTTATGTATTTAGCATGCTTCATGATATACATATGATTTGGTTTCATGTTTGAAGGATCCTTAACTAGTTTTTTCAAAAATTATTTTAACAAGTTATGTATTCTTCATTTGTTAGTGTTTTCAATACTAAAAATATTTTTCAAACTCTATTTTCGAAAACCCCTACCAACACAGTTATGGGTGACGGATGGGCGAGTATGCCTTGTAAACTTTATTGAAATTTTTTTTTATCTTGAGCATATAAAGGGTGGTAGCTATGAGTTATATACTTAATTTACATTGTTATTTTCAATTGGTATCTCAATTGATATTCTTTTTGTATATATTCATATTTTGTTTTCTATATATGTATGCTTCATAATTTTCATAATATCATTTCCTATTGATATTGTCTTTTCCATACATATATATGTTTTGAAAATCAAACACCAACAAATCATATATATTTATACTTGATTCTCAAGATATTTACATGTTTTAAGCACAAAGTATGTTTATGTTAAGCTTACTTCAAATCTTTATTTTCAATTGATTTCTCAATTGATATTTTTATACAAGCTTATGCATTATCTTCAATAGGTATTTTTTTTACAATCTGTATTTTTATTGATATCAAAATGTTCAATATGTTTCAATTGGTATCTATTGATCTATTTATTTCAATTGGTATCCATGAAAATTTATATTGGTATCAAAATATAAAATACTTTCTTTCATTGGTATCAAGATTACAATTTGTATTAAAATTTCATTATTTCAATTGATAAAATTGAAATCACCTAGAGGGGGGTGAATAGGTGATATGGCTAATCTAGAAACTAAATACGGAAGTTAAAACTAATTTGCAACACACTTAATACAACCAACGAGTGTAGCCGAATTCCCCGTGAAGGGCTCTGGACTAACTCCTCTTGATTCCCGTAGATAAGGGTTGAGGTGCTATATGAAGCTCTCGTGGTTAAGTATAAGTGAGGCACACACAAACAAACCAAGCATACAAGGATAGGCAATATGAATCAATGCAAGGCACAACACAAGCATATAATATATGACAATATGAATGATGCAATACATAAATAAAGAGAGAGAGAGAGTTAAGAGTCAATGGATCAAACGCAAACAAGAAGATGTGTTTCGAGGTTCGAGCACCGAGCTCTACATCCCCGCCTTCACCGAGAAGGATTTTCAATCCACTAACTTGTCCACCGAGGGAACCTCCACCGAGGAGGATTTGTACAATAAGGGAGTACCTAACTCCTCTCTCAACCAATACTACCTCCACCAAGGCAGTACAACCACAATCCACCTCTACCGAAGAGGGATACCAAAACCAACCAACTCCGCCTCACCAAGAGGGAGTAACCAACAACCTCAACCTCTACCAAAGAGGGAGCACCCACAAAGAAAGGGTTTTTACAACAAGTGGTATATTTTAACCACAAACCAAATTCTTTTTCCCACAAATAATGATCCTAATAGAATAGGATAGAAGATAGCTCAAGTATGGAAAATTAGAGTTTGAAAAACAAAAACTCAAAGAAAAATACTTGGAAAAACTCTTGGTAAAAGATAGAAATGAAGAACAAAGCAAATCTCCCAATTTTCTATTTTCTTTGATTTTTCTAAAAACTCTAAAACAAATAAGATGAATCCTTTTTGGCACAAAAACTCTTTTTAAAAATTGTTAAAAAAACACTTGTAGATAGGAGAAATTTTTGCTCTAGAAATCTTGGAGAAAACCAAAATCAAATGGGGTATATATAGCCCCAAAATTCAAACTAGCCGTTAGGCTGATTTTTCAGCCTGTGAAGGCTGGCGGTCGACCGCCCGGTCGACCGCCAACGGTCAAAAATATGATAGTTGGGCGCCAGCGGTCGACCGTCCGGTCCACTGAAATTTTTCAGAGAGCAAAGCTCTCTGGCCGGTCGACCGACCGGTCGACCGAGCCCTGTGCCTGGCCAACGTGCACAGGTCTGTGCACGTCGGTCGACCGAGCGGTCGACCGACTCTGGAACCCGGTCGACCGGATCGGTCGACCGCCAGAGCCTGGCAGGCAATAATTTGGGTCAGAAAATTGGGTTTAAAAATATTCTAATAAATCTTATAAATCTTCTAAAAATTCCCAAAAATAGTTTTATCATATTTCATTGATACATAAACATGAGATAAAAATTACAACACAAAAATCAAACATTTTGAATCATTTTTGTTGTTCGCAGAGGAAAAATTCGCGTAAAGTTTTCTTGAATCAATTGAAAGTTTACAACGGATTAATACTCCGATTATAAGGGAGGGAGGATGTTGAGTCTTGAATCCTCCCTTTGTTTAGTGCTGGGTTCCTCGTGTGGCGGTGGAGAGTGAATCTTGTTCTCCATTGACCGGATGACCGTCGGGATCGTCAGAGATCTTCTCTTTGGCTGGTAGAAGGAGTAACACAGCTCTGTCTACTAAAACTCTCAAAGAGAAGGTAGGCAAAGGGCAACTCGTACGCAGCGAGCTTGTTGAAGAGTTTAGCTCTCTTTCTCCTGTCTCTGTCTTGTTGTCGTCTAACTAAAGAAAATCCGACCCCTTCTTCAATAGCGACGGGGCTATTTATAGGGGTTCCAGGGTGAACGCACCCCCTAAAAACGCTCCACAACGAGGGGCTGACCTCCCCGCTATGTGGGCGGCGACTGGCCCCATAACCAGGGCGGTTATAACCGAGACGCGGGTGTCGAGCCCACGCGCCTTGATGTTGAGACGCGGGTGTCGAGCCCACGCGCCTTGATGTTGAGACGCGGGTGTCGAGCCCACGCGCCTTGATGTTGAGACGCGGGTGTCGAGCCCACGCGCCTTGATGTTGAGACGCGGGTGTTGAGTCTTCGCGTCTAGAACTTAAAACTCTACTTTTTAATGGCTTGTCTTTTAGTGATTTTTAGACAGCCTACAGAACCCCCTCCAAAGTTTTCGATATTCCGCAGTTAACTGGGACGGATTTCGAAATATTTTAGACTCTAGCTGAATTCGCCTTTATGACTGGACTGTTAATGCTCCGGGTTTGATCTTATCTGGAGCTGGTCTTCGTGAGTGTACTGTTGAACTCTTTGAGGCCACCAGAGTTGATCGTGTTGAGTGTCTAGATACACAGTCTAAACCTCCCCGATTGCTTTTAGTCTGTCATGGACGCGCTTTAAGCCAGGAGTGGACGAATGTCTGCTTGTGCCAGTGTACTGTTGAACTGATTTGCAGAAGTAAGGACTGAACGCCAGTTCTTTTTGAAGAGCAGAGATAGTACTGCTTTACAGACGCGACTTTCATGGGGTGCGCCTTTTGGAAATGGAAAACGCGACTGATATTCGATTGGGTAGACGCGATGCTAGGCCGGATTGGAAGGACGCGAACTTCAGAAAGAAGCATCCTTTTAAGTAAGGACGCGACTTTCTGGACGCGACTATGGCTGTGCTGATGGGGCACGTCCATCAAAGTGGCGCGCCTGTTGAGTGTGAATCCGTGCCATGTCATGAGTGCACCGCCACTTGTTCTGGGGAACCATCGGGACATCACCTTTTGGCGCGCGGACTTCCCGGTTCATTAAATGATCTGTTCCACGCGTCAAGCGATGACTCGCTGTAGAGCTAATCGAGTCACGCGCCGCGTATCTTTGCAAATCTTTGTGCCTATAAATGGCAACAGTCAGAGAGGTATCTCTTCTTCTCCGAGCGCATCTGTTAGGATTTTTAGAAAAAGAATTTTTGTTCATCACTATGCATTTCTCCTTCATCGGATTCTTGATCACCAATGGCACCCAAGGCCAAGCCAACCGCATCATCCTCAAAGGCGGCCGTCGCCGAGTCCCAGAGGGGCGGTTCCTCCGCGCAGGAAGTCCTCTTCCCAGGTATAATGCCGCTTAGGCTTAACCTTCACCATTAATGGTGGAAGTTCATGGAACTCCTAAAAAAACTTTTTTTTTGAGAAGAACCGTCAACACAGAATATAAACCGTGTTTGATTCTCAGGGCGGTCTCAGACGCGGTCTCTGAGTTGATAACCAAGGCGCGGGTCTGATGACCCGGTGCCAGTGAATCCTGCATTTCGTATTCTTCACTTAGAATATTTCTAATTGTGAAGGGTTCGGACGCGGACTTGATCCTTGCGTTCTATGACATCAGGTGCTGATTTTTTTATGAATCTTGCACCTGAGCCCAAGTACTTAGAGATTTTTCATAAGTCTTGGTTTTCAAAACGCGGGCTTGATCCTGCGGGCCTCACATCTGGACGCGGATTTGCAGGTCTGGACGCGGATTTTGATAATTCCTGCGTCCAGTGTCTCTTCTGCGTCTGGACGCGGATTCTCAAGTCTAGACGGGAATTTTGATAATTTCTGCGTCCAGCATCTTTTCTGCGTCTGGACTATAGACACTTAACACAAATATTTTTTTTTTATAAGATGTCTGATCAAGTGTCTTTTTCTTTCGCAGTGCTACACTCTTCTGCCCCACTCTCCAAGAAGCGCCACTTTGGGCACGTAGGTGGCCCTGACCGTGATTTAATCTTTGCGCTGCAAAGGACTGTACCTGTGACTGCTGACAGGTCGCAGGAGCGCAAGAAAAGGCTCTCCAATGTTTACATGACAACTTTTCGGGAGCTTATGACTGACGCAGCATTCACAACGGATGCTCGCATTCCGCTGGAGAAGCCTGCCTTCTTCTTTGGAGACCATGTCGGCGATGGCGGCTATTCCATGTATGACGGAACTTATAAATGGCTCCGCCAGATAGGGGGTAGAAGATTCTTTCTTTCGGACATGGAGAGGATGTACCCGCTGTCTTATCTCCAGCACACGTCCATCCCTCGGAAGATGAAATGGGACCTTTCCCGATATGTCCCTGAGATTACCCTTGGTGACTTAGGCTCCAAAAGGGTATACCGTCATGATAGTCATGATAGGGCGGTTCTCGGCCTGTTCCCGGGTCGCTCAGGACTGAGCCCCCAGTTGGAGAAACACCAAAACTTGGCACCACTTTCCTCAACGCGTTCATGAAAGTGGAGGGTGATTTTCCGGTTGAGTTCCGTTCGCCCGGGTGGGTTATTCCACCGAGAAGTATTGGTGGGGCAGGATGGTGAGCTTCGTCCTTGCCGACCTTAGGGACTTGTTGGAGCAAACGGATCTGTACCAGGCAGTCAGGGCTGTACAGTATGGTATCCCGCCGAGTTCTCAGAACTTCTTCGGGGTCCTGGAGCGGTACAATCCTTTGACGGGGACATTCTTCACTCCGGTCGGAGAGACGGGCCTTGCCCTGCACGAGTTGCATGAGGTCTCGGGGCTGGCAACAGGGGACTCTCCCTACGAGGAATATGTCCCAACCACTGAGGAGCTCAACCTTATGAAGAAAGGGTCTCCTCAAGTGTACGAGACTTATTGGGAGGTGTTATGTCACTTCCACATTTGCGGTCAGGTAACTTCTTGGAGGTCGGGAGGAGTCAAGCAGCTGTCTTGGGCCAGCTACTTATTTAACGATATCAATAAGAAAGACCATCCGGTAACCCGACTGGCTCCCAGCTCCGACAAGGAGATTGACGACAGGATTACGGCTTCTGAAGGCTTCTACACCACGGTTTTGAACGAGGATGATTTCGAACCTGACATGGTTTCCGAAAGCTTTCACCATCAGGCCCGGATTCCTGTCTCCGATCGAGCACTGTTGGCAGGCTTCTTAATGCTATGGTTGAAGCGCTGTGTGGTGCCCACGCTGCCACATGAAGTCATTGTTGCCGATGTAGTGTACCCGGCGGTGCTCCTGGCCTATGGCAGTCCCATCGCCCTTCTTCCGGCCATGGCAGCTGGCGTTCAAAGCCAGTTGCGGGCGTTAACCCAGACTTTCTGCGAGGCAGGGAAGGCTGTCGATTCCCATGGCAAGCCGATTGTTGACTCAGAGGGGAAGCCGACGGTGAAGCGTCCCAACCCTCGGGTCGAGCTGCCCTACACGTACTTAATGGCTTGGTACGTGATGCACTGCCCCTCTCTGATGACGCCGGTGCCTTGGAGTGAAGGTTTTTTCCCCTTTGTACAGCGGCTGGAGGGTTCTGACTGGTGTAATACTTACATGTATTACGTTCGAAAGTGCATTCTGTCTGCTTCAAACTACCAGCTTAACCGCTGCTTCCCCGAGATTCCTGGTGCATCTTTTGGGGAACTATATACTGACTCCGCGGGCCAAGATGATTTCACTAGGCTGTCAACGGGGATCTTCTGGTGGTTGATTAACATCCAGCCTGGGTATGTGCTTTTCCGGCAAGGGACTTCATGCACGATCGAGCCATATGCCGAATCGCTTCGCCCGGCAGTTCGGCTATGATCAACTTTACGTTGGCAACCCCAATGCTCGACTCGCCTTCAGTGGGAACTTGTTCGAAGGTGCTCGGGCTTGGTACTATAGCGTGGCCGGAGGGACGGAAGCAACTTTCCGTCTACCTATCAAGGAGCCAAAGGGCCGCACAAGCTTCAGCTTCTGCACCTGGTACTTCCAGGTCAACCAGACACCATCCTTTGTTCCGGAGTATTCATGCATTGAGAGTATCAATGCAAATTTCGAAGAAGGTCGGGGTCCGGTAAACGCTCGCGAGGCGTCGAGCAGTATCTGAAGGCTCTGAGGGAAGTAGGGAGAGGGTCGAGGGAGGAGCCACGAGCAATAAAGGCTCGACAAGCAGTGAGTAAGCGTGCTCGAGGCTCTACTTCCACTGCTGACCCTGCCCCAAAGAAGGTCCGGAGAGACTTGACGGCCGAAGTTTCTCTATCCGAAGACATCCCTTCTGGTGTTGAGGAACCGGGGGAAGAAGAGGCGGTCGAGGATGATGCCCCCTTAGTCCATGCCCGCAGGTTGCGCAGCAGGGGCCCCAGGATTGTGGAGGAAGCGGAGCCTGCTGACGAACCAACCGCTGCTGACGAGGCCGAGCAGTTCGAAGTCGACATCATGAGCGAAGGTGATGTTGAGATTCCGGGGGTCTCAGTTCAGCCTGGGTCTTCCTCAGCTCACGAAAGGAGAGATGAGGCACCGCAACTGGAGGTCGACATCATGAGTGATGTTGAGATTGCAGGAGTCTCAACTCAGCCCGGTTCTTCCCCTGCTCATGAAAGGAGAGATGAGGCACAGCAACCTGGGTCTCCAAGTGTGTTTGTCTCCAGTCCTCGGACAGTTGACCCCATCCCTACCACTGGGGTAATTGGTGGCAAGGCTCCGGCTATCGAGGCCTCTCGCGTCGAACTGTCGTCTTCCTTATCCGCAGAGGGAAGCGATTTTGAGGATGAGGTTGATTATGGTGACGAACCCGCTCCTCTTGATCCGAGCAAATTCTCACACATCTCGGAGAAGGAAATACATGGGTGCGAGCCGTTGACGGCATCACCACTGGCGGCAGTTATTCCCGCTGAAGGTACTCTTTTCACCTTCTGACTTGATTTCCCTTTTCATTTTGAAGAGGAGGTTTTAACATTCTCCTTTTATGCTGCAGGGTTGGCCGAGGATATTGAGGCTACAACCTCCTCGCATATCAAGGAGATGGTGCAAGAGTTGACCCAGCCGGAAGGAGTTGAGACTTCAGCCGCTGAGATGCCTCCAGAGAAGGCAACTACTGAAATCGGGGAGACTCCCACTCTGCAGGACGAGGAGGCAACCACTGAAG
The DNA here is from genome assembly GCA_038442645.1 of Agave tequilana. Lineage (NCBI taxonomy): Eukaryota > Viridiplantae > Streptophyta > Magnoliopsida > Asparagales > Asparagaceae > Agave > Agave tequilana. The sequence goes on along the minus strand of JAVJIF010011779.1, from coordinate 99,800 downwards.
CCAGGAAGACTTCTACTCTGCAGGATTCGCCCAAGAATTTGACATCTCTGGACCTCTAACTTGGTAAGGAAGTTTTGATGTCTTGAATGTTTCTCTTCTCACCATTGTAGCTAATGTTGAGATAATTTGTAGAGAGAACTGAGGGGGCTCTGGTGGAGAGTCTGACGGTCAGTGCCCCTCCGGAAGGCCACACAGCTCAAGCCTCGGCCGAGGTTTCTGAGGAGGTCGAGCTCACTACTCTGTCATTAGCTGTGGAGGTTCCTGCAGAGGTAGCACCCCCAGAAGCGCTAGTGGCTGCTCTTACTCCTGCCGTACCGGTGGTCAGTCTGACTCTTGCGCGAGAAGAGCCGGCTTACATCCCTCACCCTGTGATAGAAAGGGGGTCGGGGAGCACCTCGGGCGATAATACTATGGAGTTCCTGACACGCAAAACGGTGCAACAGTTCTTTGACTCGATGCAATCATGCATCGATTTCATTCTGTCTGGGGGTAGCTCCTTTGAATTCGCCCGGATGTTTCTCGGAAACTTGGCCGGGAACATCAAGTTGGCCGGAGGCCCTTCACTAGCCCAGGCGTGTCTGATGGTGGTGGAGCAGCTGGGACAAGACCTGAGAGAGCTTCGATCCCTGGAGGATGCCGGCTCATTCCACGAAGCCCAGGAAACTCTGAATAGGCTCCTTGCTGCTCAAGAGCAGGAGCGACGGGAGGTGGAGGAGAAGATAACCGATAACACCCGTCTTCTTGAAGGTTTCCAGGCTGATTATCAAAGGCTAACAGTCGAGTCTAAGGAATCTGTCATGATCATACAGGCTGCAAAGCAGGCTATCCTTGACTCTCGGGCTGCGATAGCCAGGGCTGAGGCCATGATTGCTTTTAATGAACAGAAGCTTGCTACCTCTGAAAAGAGGCTAGCGGAGTTAGAGGCTGCTAAGGCGCAAATTGAAGCAAACCTCTCTGTTCGTTCATTCGAGTTGGAATCCCTCCGTGTACAAGCGCAGGGATTTTTATCTGAGGCGGATCTGTGGGTCCAAGCTCTCATGGAGGCTGAGAAGGCGCGTCAACATAAGATACATCGCCTTAGAGAGCAAATCCATTCCTTGGCGAACCAGGACTTGTAGCCTTCCCTTTTTTTTTTGTAAAGAAAAGGACACTCTGTTTTACTAAGAGTGTTTGTATTAACTTTTATCAGATGTAATAAAAGTCTTTGGAGTCCTTGTTCCATCTTTATTGCCTTACTGTAGATGAATTCAACTTCTCAAGTCTTCTTGATGAGACGCGGCATTGATTCATAGGAACCTAGGTAGAACCAAATTTTTTTGATGAGACGTAGCATCAAATCATAGAGAGAGACGCGGTCATCAGTTCTTAGACAGAACCAAGTCCTTTTGATGAGACGTCGCATCAATTCACAGAGAGAAACGCGGGTTTAATTGACGCGAATCTGTTCTGCTAATGAAGACGCGACTCAAGTGGACGCGAAGGACGCAGTTTTTGAGTGTGACTCACTGGTCGCAGTCCTTTAGGATGCAGCGCTGGGTCTTTTGACTAGGTGCGAACAATCATCACTACCCATGCAGACACAACTCCTCTGATGAAGACGCAGTTTGAGCGGACGCGAGGGACGCAGCCTTGCGTATTTTCCGACTAATCCCACAATGGCCTAAGTCTTTTGCTGAGTTAAGTGCTTTCCCTTAACATGGGCCCCGTTTGCTGAAGGGACGCAACTTTGGGTCGCGCGAACATTCCTCTGGAATGTAGGTGGACGTCATTCAGTCTGAAAAGGGGACGCGGATTCCTGGACACGGCTTTCTTATCTGCGTCTTGATGTAACTTTCTCGGCATTAAATGCGGCCTGACTTAAAGATTTCATAAGATCTTTGAACGTCAAGTCTTCATTGACGATTGGGAAACCGGGTCATCCGTTGTTTCCCGAAGCAGGTGTCCACGCGTTGGTTTCTCATTGGACTCAGGCGTTAATACCTTTTAATGCAAAACCGGCGCTGGCGGTTTGAGACCAGCGTCTGCGACGCTTCCCGAAGCAACGTTCCACGCGTCAGACTCCTATTGGACTTTGACGGTCGTGCGGTCATTAAAGCCGACGGTTTTGATTAATGAACCATTAATGACAGCTATCAGGGGCTGCCTATAAATAGGGGTTCCTTCTCTCCCTTTAACAGTCCATACTGTGTTCTTTTTGAGAGCGAGTGCTCTGAGAGTTTCTGCCTTCCCCCTTCAAAGGACTTCACCAGGGGTTTGCCTCCATGGATGAAGATGACCCAGAGCTTTCATGCTTCTATTTGGTCTCTTCAGAAGATTACCCCTGTCAAGTGATTTCAATAACAGAAAGCATCTCTCTGAACTCCTTTTATGTCCGCGCTTCGATGCAGAGAGTTACACTCTTAATAGAGGCCTCTGCGGGTACGCCGTTCTGATTTGCCATGACCTTTTTTTAGTCCCAACCAATTCTGAACTTTAGTATATCTATTGGAGAGATATCATCTGGACTTTCTTGCGAAGTCATGGTTGGTGCATTCCTCTTCTGGAATTTGCGCCATCGACTTAAGCTTCTCTGGACGCGAGTACAGAAGTCTTTGGCGCTTGGCGCTGGCTTTGCTCCTGAAGCTCGCGTTTTATGGCCACTGACTTGGAGGAATTCCAACTCGGGTTGAAGGTTTCAGACCCGAATCTTGCAACTCCTGTTCCTCCAACAGAGAGATGGCAATTTTTGGCGTCTGATTCTCTGCGCGCCTTGTATCTTAAACGCGGATGTGGAATTAGGTCGCGTTTGAATTCTGTGTGTATCACAGTCTTGCTCGCGTCTGTTTCTGCCACCGCGGGAGTTTGACTCACTGCGTGGGTCATTCTCGCGTCTGCAGTCTTCAGCAATAACCGTGTTTGTGACTTAGTTTTCTTCGCTGAAGTGTACTAAGTTCCAGATATTCTGATTCCTTTATTTATTCCTTGCAGGTAGGCTTGATCGTCCTTTTTCACGTTCGCTGGGGCCCCTGGAAGAATATTTCGGCCAGCGAACTTGTTCGATGTTCGTCCACAAGGGAAGAAGTCATGGTCCTCGTCGTCTACAAGGGAAGAAGTCATGGACCTTGATGGGGACTTAACCCTCGCCAAGATCTTTTTGAATGCGACGCACCAGTCATGCTTGCTGGCATGGCATGGTCAGAGTAAGGATGGCGGCGAGGGGGTTACGGTGGATATAGTGGTGGTTAGCATCCCCTTCCTCTCTCATCCCAGAAGTGACATCGAGGACACTTCATGTTTGTTGGATGGCCTTCTGGCGAAAGAGATGCTCATGAATGAAGGGTTGCAGGGCTTTTTGCTGCCACCGGACCTCAAGAACACCATTGCTCTTAGCTTAGTCAGTTAGGGCTCTTTCGATGTTCACGTCATGCACCATAGTGCAATCGGCTCCAACTGTCGCCACAGTTTGGCGCTTTTCCAAACATCGTGCACTTGGAATCAGATGCGGCTTCAAGGAGTGACTACGGCCTCTGAGAGAGAGAGGGACTTCTTTGTACTCCTTAATTGTAACACTCAATCTTATTGTATAAGAGAGCGTTTTGTATCACTTTCATAAGGCTGAATATAAATAAAAGTGACATTTTTCTTCCTGCCTCTTTCTATTGTCTTGAACCTTTTGTCTTCAGTTAGACGCATAGAAGCAGAAGATCTTCGACTTCGTCAAAATTATGATGATAATCTTAATGAGTCAAATTCCGTAGGGAAAGGTTCTATTTTAGGAACTTCCACAATACTGTCAGAGGTGTAATATTAACTTGACAGAGATGAAATAATGTTTGGTGGACCAGCCACTTTATAAGAAAAGTGACAGGTGAAACACGTACCCCCAGGGAAGGTGAACTTTTATCAAGGGTTAGGATTCACTTGATTAAGCTCAGCTGGGGATTTGAAGGAAAACATTGTCAATGGTGTAGTGTTAACCTAACAATGTTTCTAGGTAGACTTGTTATTCTATTGAAGAGAATAACAAGTAAGACTAGACTCATGGGGAATCTAGGGAAGTCTTTACCGTTAGAGGTGTGATATTAACTTAACGGGTTGAAAGTAGTCTTGTCAGAAGTGTGGTGTTAACTTGATAAGGATGTGAGTCAGAGGTGTAATATTAACTTGACTCAAAAGCATTCCAGTTCTGTTTTGGGAAAACTGAGAGTGTCACTGACATAGGTGTGATGTTTAACTTGACAGTGAGGGTAATGCTAGAGGTGTAATGTGGAACTTAGCATTGGTCATCTCGGCTTGGATAAGGAAGTCGAGGAAGAATCATGGCCATAGGTGTATTGTTGAACTTAGCAATGACTTAGATGCTAGAGGTGTAGTGTTAACTTAGCATCATTCGTTTCAGCTTCAATACGGAAGTCTGAAGGAAAGTGACTGTCAGAGGTGTAATATTAACTTGGCAGAAGCTTGGTTTACTGTTTAGAAGTATAATGTTAACTTAAACAGTAATTTTGTCAGAGGTGTGATATTAACTTGACAGAAACTTGATTTGCGATATGAGCAATTTGAGGACCTGTCGTTCTATTGATAAGAATGGACAGGTGGAGTTTGAAGTGCCAGGGGTATAGTGTTAACTTGGCAACAATTGTATTTGGTAGACCTACCATTCTGTGGGTGAGAATTGGTAAGGGATTTTGGAGGAAAGAGTGGAGCCAAGTCCACTTAGGATTTTTAGCAAACCCTCAGCTATTAACGGATTTGAGGTGCCTTTACCAACTACCATTTGAGTTGGGCTAGCCATGCTATTCCCCTCAGCATGATGAGTTGTCGAAGGCTTATGTTGGGCTTAAAAGCCAACATTTTCCCCTATCGTTAGCCTTCAGAGGCGTCGGATGTTAATGAAGAAGCTCTTCTTATTTTGATCAGAGGTGTACTGTTAACTTGATCGGAGGAAGAATACCATTTAAGGATAGTATTTCTTCAAGAACCTGCCATTGATAGGCATCATGAGTGTATCGCCATTTGAAGTTATGAGGTGATACGATCCATTTGAGTAGACTGACTCGACTACGAATGGTCCTTCCCATTTGGGTTGGAATTTACCTTTTGTCTTGTGCGTCATCACCATGGGTCTTCTGACGGCTAAGACTAGGTCGCCTTTCTTGAAAGTTCACACTTTAACTTTCTTGTTGAAGGCTCTGGTAATTCGAGCTTGGTAAAGCTCGATTTGTTGTTAGGCCTGCAAACGCTTATCGTCTAAGGCCTCCAATTCCTGGAGTCGCTGTCGATGCTTCTCCTTGGTTGTCATCTCCGCTTTCAAGGCGACGCGTAGAGATGGAATTTGGATTTCCAGTGGGAGCACGGCTTCACACCCATATACTAAAGAAAATGGCGTGGCTTTAGTTGGGGTTCGCACAGTTACGCGGTAGGCCCATAAGCATTCACCTAGCTTATCGTCCCAGTCTCGTTGGCTTTTCGAGACGAACTTCTTGAGAAGCTTGCCAATAGTCTTGTTGAAAGCTTCTGCGAGGCCATTAGCGGCAGATAGTATGCCGTTGAGGACACACTCTGGATTCTGAACTTAGCGCAGAATCTCTGGAATGCCTGACTGATGAACTGGGGTTCATTGTCATGGACAATTCGCCGAGGTACACCGAAACGGTAAATAACGTGATGTTTCACAAACTTGATCACGTTAGACGATTTTACCTCCTTCAGAGGAATAGCTTCGGCCCATTTAGAGAAATAATCGGTTATTGCCAAAATAAACCGATGTCCTTTTGATGATGGTGGGCTGATAGGGCCAACCACGTCCATTCCCCACATTTCAAATGGCCAGGTAGAGGTCGTAGAGTGGAGGTACCCTGGTGCTTGATGGATGAAATTGCCGTGTACTTGGCAGGCATGACATCTTTTGGCATAAGTGATGGCATCGGCAATCATCTTGGGCTAGTAGTAACCCAATCTTTGGAGTCGATGTGCCAGTTTTGGGCCAGGTTGGTGGGCTCCACACATGTCGTCGTGGGCTTCTTTCAATACCTCTTGAGCCTCGCTTGGTGAGAGGCACCGGAGCAAGATCCCGTCATGCGATCGACGATACAATGTTCGTGTAATCGCATTGTAGTAAAATTTAGGGGCTTTCCTTCGAATGGCAGCCGCTTCCTTGGCGTCCTCAGGCAGGATGCCATACAAGACATAGTCGATATAGGGGAATCGCCAGTCTTTAATCTCTGGCCCGGTTGACAATTCCAGCGCTTCTTTGCCTTGATACTCTCCCTTTGACTCCTGATAGTCTTCGAGGGCAGTTCTCGGGCAATACAGGTCGTGGCTGTAGACGAATACTTTCTCCATTGCTCCAGCTGGAAGAGCTAAGGAGGCCGCGAGAAATGCGAGTGCATCTGCGTGCGCATTTTGCCTGCGCGGTACATGGTCAATATAGAAGTTTGTGAACCTTTCGGCCATGCGGATAGTTGCGTTGTAGTAGGGTACTAGGTCCTCATGTCTGACCTCGTACTCCCCGCGAACTTGGCTGACGATGAGTTTAGATTCGCCATACGCCTCGAGATTTTTAACGCCAATCTCATCGGCGAGCTGTATCCCAATCAAAAGAGCGTTGTATTCTGCTACATTGTTGGAACAAGGCTCGGTTAATGAGACAGCTCGGGGAATCACATAATTCTGTGGCGAGACGAGTACTACTCCTACCCCCGCTACGATGTGTCCTTTTGGACTTGTTCTGGATGCACCGTCGAAGAAAAGTTGCCATACTTGGCCTTCGAACGATGTCTGAGTCGAGCAGACTTCGACGATTTCATCTGGGAGATCCTCGTAGAGTCTGGCTGCCCTCGGATCCGGGTGTTCAGCCAAGAAATCCGCCACCGCTTGTCCTTTAATGGCCTTCTGTGGTAAAAAGTGCATTTCATATTGAGATAACAATATGGCCCATTTTGCCAGTCGGCCATTTAGCGATGAAGGCTTTGTCATAAGTAACCTCAAGGGGTTGACTTTTGATATGACGTTTATTGTCTGGCCTACCAAATAGTGTCGCATTTTCTGAATGGCGAACACTAATGCCAAACATTCCTTCTCGATCGGGTTGTACCGATGTTCGGCTCCGATCATTGTTCTACTCAAATAGTAGATTGCTTGTTCTCGCCCTTGATCATCATTCTGAGCTAGTAGAGCTCTCAAAGAATGATCTATTACTCGAACGTATACCAGGAAAGGTTTTCGGATATCGGAGCTGCAAGGACTGGTGGTTGGGTGAGGTATTGCTTAATTTCCTCAAATGCTTGTTGACAAGCGTCGTCCCAAATGAACGAGACACCCTTCTTCATCAGCTTAGCGAAGGGTTGGCATCTTCCGGAACGGTTTGAGATGAACCTGCGGATGTACGCCAATCGTCCTTGCAATCCCCTGAGCTCCTTGAGGTTTCTCGGAGGTTGCATTTTCCGGATAGCGCGAACCTTTTCTGGGTCCAGATGAATTCCCGTGGAGGTTACAACAAATCCTAAGAATTTGCCACTGGCCACCCCCAGGAAGGACTTGGTAGGGTTCATCTTCAACTGATGAGCTCGCATGATGTCAAAAACCACCTTCAGGTCAGCTATGTGATCATCTTTAGTGCGGCTTTTTACCGCGATGTCGTCAACATAACATTCCACCGTTTTGCGTATTTGCTGATGGAAAATGGCATTCATGGCCCTTTGATATGTTGCCCCTGCATTCTTCAGTCCGAAGGGCATGACGGTGTAGCAATATACCCCTAGAGGTGTCCTGAAGGAGGTATGCTTTTCGTCATCAGGATACATTTTAATTTGATTGTATCCTGAGAATCCATCCATGAAGGACATTCGTTCGAATCCACAAGTATTGGCAATCATGACATCTGTGATTGGCAATGGGAATTCGTCTTTGGGTGTATCAGATTGGATCATTTCTTCATCCAAGGATCTGTATCCAATTTGAGTATTTAGATGTTTGATCCAAGGATCTGTATCAGATTGGATCATTTCTTCATCTCCATCTTCAGGTGGCTTGTTGAAACCATGTTCACTGAAAGTTCTCTGAAGATGTTGCCGACACTGACATCCGACTCCCACGATGACGTGCCTGAAGAGTAATTATGACCTGATGGCCCTCCAGAATCAGAGGCTGACGGGATCGGAGTCGATACATAGTCCAACCCCCGGCGCGTCCGATGATAATAATCGGGGGCTTTGCCTTTCGGCACAAAGGATCGAAGTAGCGTTCTCCTTCCTTTGCCGAAGTTCAACCCGGGTCTGCTGGTTAGGTCATACCCCATGTTTTTCATCATTCTGAGTGTCTTTGGCTCATAATGACCGAACTGAGGGGATTCCTGCTCGCTTTCTGATTCTTCATGATTCATTAGCTCAGAGTCAATTCGTCAGAAAAGAATCGGTCTTTGGCCCTTCCTTCTCGCTGGAACCATGAGTATTGATTGTTGTGCATCGTCGACATTTCGACATGTTTCAAAGGACGATTTCACTAGTACATGCAATGATGTCAAGGCATCCATTGCCGACCAGAGATCGTTATCCACGTCGGTACTAGTGTCTGACGGCACTGAATCAGAAGCAAACACAGAAAAATACGCTAAATCCAATTCTTCATTAATGTACCAACCGCCTACATCATCAGCGGGGGTATTATCAACATCGGGCTTACTAACGCCCATTACAGGTGGATCTAGCTCCCACGCACACTCATCTTCCTCCAGCTCGGTGTCGGCTTCATTGCCAGGGTCTGGTTCTTCCGGTTGCGGGACTTCATCCGTCTCCACAGGATCTTGGTACAGTAAGGAGTCTGTGAAATAATTCTCGACTCCTTTGAATGGATGCCTTTCGGCAATCAATGTCTGCACCTTTCCACCCTCGTCAATGTATTTCATAACTTGATGGAGAGTGGAGGGAACGATGGAGTTGCGGTGAATCCAAGGTCGTCCTAGCAATAGATTGTAGGAAGTGTCAGGGTCGATGACGTAACATGTCACTTCCGTCTTCAGATCTCCGATCCGGCATTTGAGCTTAACCTTCCCCATCGGACGGGTACTATTGGCATTGAACCCATAAATGGTCGTCTGGGTAGGGCTCAAACGGTGAGTGGGAATCCCAAGATGCTGCATGACCCTGCGAGGCATTATGCTCAATGCAGACCCGGGATCTACCTGGATGCGATTCACCTCGGATGATCCAATATACCCTGTGAAGTACAGGGGTCGATCATGCTTCCCTTTAACCTGCATATCCTTTGCCGTGAAGGTGATGCAGGGGGTATTCTGGGAGGTGTGGAGACAATTCTCTACATCTTTCTCCTTTGGCACCTGGGTCATAAAGACCTCAGCATTTGCCAGAGCTTCTTGCAGAGCTTCTCTAGTCGACTCTGATAGTCTGAGAAGCTCATACAAGGTAATTCGCGCCAGAATGTTGGCCAATTGAGCCAGGACATCAAAGCGGTAAGGCGCCGTAGATCCTTCCGTGATGCCCTTCTGAAGGGCTCGAGAAAATCGAGCTCCTTCTATTTCTCACGGGTTGTCTTGTGGAGGGCTTGGTTGACTCTGCAGTTGGTTGTGGAGGGGTTGCCGCCGTTTCGCCATACTGCTTCAAGTAGGGCTGTCCTGAGCGGGTTCCCGTCATCGGTTGGTTAGGCTCCGTGGCCAAGACTATTGTTTCCTCCTCGGAATCGGTTAACGAGGGAACATCAGTCTCGGCTTCTCGAGAGGAGGCACACACTACATTGCAGGATGAAGCCTTTGCCTTGCCTTTGGATTTCCTATTGGTCACAGTAGTCCATTGCCGTTCATTGACAAGGTCAGGGTGGACCCACATGATTTCCCCTTGAGGTGTGGGGACAGGTACCAAGCCTTTCTCTTGCTGCTGATGAGGGTCTGTGTTGACCACTCTCAGCTCCCCTCTTGGGATAGGGACTACTCCTGAGGGTGTCAGAGGTTGTCTTCCGAACTGGGGAACTGACGTCACATTGGCCGTCACCTTCTTCTGCTCTGGTCGGAGCTTTAACACCTCCGCGTCAATCAGAGCTTGAAGGATGTCCTTGAAGACGTAGCAGCTTTTGGTAGGGTGCCCCAGCATCCTGTGGTACAAGCAATAGGTGGGATTGTCGGTCTTGCCGACCTCCTCGGGGCGCCTAGCTTCAGGGAGCTTCAGTCGGTTACTCTTGTTGAGTAGTTTAAAGAGTGAATCGACATGTTCCTCCTTGAAGGAATATTGCTTGTTGGCCCGTGGTTGGCTTGAAGAGCCACCTCCCTTGACCAGTTAAGGTTTAGCAGGAGGTTTGGTCTCTGCTGCCAAGTTATCCTTCCGCTTTGTTTGGAGGGATGTGTCTGGCGCACGCCTTGTCGACCTTTCCGGCCTGGGCTTACCTTCCTCCGCTCTGACGCGGGTGACAATCTCCTCAGCCTGTTCACCTTGTTGGACTAATTGCTTCCAGGTGCGGCTTTCAGCAACTCCTATTTGAGCAAGGAGTGAGGTTTGGAGATTGTGGCGGCATGTTTCCACCAGTGTGGTCTGGGTCATGCCGCTCGGACATTGGAGTGCCACGTTCCGAAATCTTTCCACGAAAGACTTGACGGACTCTCCCTTTCGCTGTTTAGTAGCCAAAAGGGTGGGCATCGTGACTTCCGAGTCATCCTCGAAGAAGCGCGTTAAGAAAAGCTTCTCCAAATCGCCCCAGTTCTTGATAGAACCTTCTGGGAGCTTCATGAACCATTCAAAGGCAAGCCCTTTCAGGGTGCCGATGAACAGACGAGCCAGGATGGCGTCGTTATCTACTACATTCCCGGTTTGGGATTTAAAGTAGTAGATGTGTTGGTTGGGTGACCCTTTCCCATCGAATGCTTGAAGGGTTGGAGCCTTGAACTTGGACGGGTATGGAACCAAGTCCCATTCAGCAGGATAGGGCTGGACCACCCCAGCTTCTTGGAGGCCTTTATGGTTGGTAAGGGCCTCGAGGCGTTGCTCAAATTGACTCGTTCTTTTAGCATGAGCCTTTCCCTGGTCTTGCGACGAGGATTTGGACGAACTAGAAGTAGATCGCTTCCTCTCCTCAGAAGGTTCGGAAGATGAGCTTTCTCCCTTTCTCCCTTTGCCCTTCGTCTTTTTAGGAGGAGACTTCCTCCTGTCTTCGAGCAACTGTGCAAGCATCTGCTTGAGGGAGTCGATAGATTCCTGCTGAGAAAGAATCATATCCATTTGTGCCTTCTGGATTTGTTCTAAACGTCTAGCCGTTTCCTCAGGAGTGCCTGTCATGTAGGCGGAGGCCTCCTTCTCAACGGAAGAGTTTGAAGCCCGTGATTCCACTACGGCGGAGTGAGAATCATTCACTTTAATGCCATGGGCTAAGGCATTATAATCAATCGGGGGAATGGCCCCGGTCCGGGTGCGAGTGTGTCGGTACACTCCTTCCAGTTCAGAGTCAGACTCGTCAGAGCTGACTGCAGGTTGTTTTCCCTTGCTCCTGCTCGTTATATTCGCAGTGAGCTCCGGGTACTCAATGTCAGAGAAGGTTCTCCTTCTGTGGGAGCGCCTTCTTTTGGCTGACGGGGGAATCAGGGTCAGCTGTCTAACTAAAGACTGCTGGTGCACACCTGAATCACAACGGCACTCAGAAAGCATACGGATGAGCCGTTGGCAGCAACATGATGAAGTGACCTGATTGGCACTTCTTTTCTTCGTCAAGTAATCCCTCAAATCCACGGGAGGGGGATCGAAGAGACTAGCCTCACAACGTCGAAGACAGGAGGCATCCATGTGCTGTATAGCCTGGACGCAGGCTTCAGTGACGCGATTTTCGCGCCGCGGCTGTAAGACGCGCGTCAGGCGTCTCTGTTGGGACGAGACGCGATTGCCGCGCTGCGGCTCGGCGCGTCGGGGCAGAGACGTTTGAGAGAGGATGGGCTGCTGGGCCCCACGCTTATGGGCGCATGCCTCTCGCGCTTGACGAGGCGCGGAGACTTCACCTTGGCGTTTGGTGAGTTGGTCTTCAGAGGACCTAGCTTGAGGGGTCTCGCGTTTGGGCCGCCAAACGCGGACTTCTCGTGCTGGACGTGGCGCGGGCAAGGCGCCAGGTTGTACGTCGCGTCCAGCCTCAGTCGGACAACCAGAGGTTCCAACTTGTAGCTGACGCGCACGCCTCCTCTGACGACGCTCGGCATTTCGGTTGCGTCGTGGAGGTGGAGAGAGACCAACGACGACCTGATGCTGGACACCAGAGATTTGGACCACGCGGGTCTCCTGAGAGACATTGACGCGTGTGTTCAGTGCTGCGCGGTTGATCGCAGCAGCAGTTGTGCCTGAGATCACGCGGGCCTTCTGAGAGGTGTTGGCGCGTGTATCTTGCTTGGCACAGTTGGCAGCAGTAGCGCCCGAGAGAGCTTCAGATCGGGCTTCAGGGGCATTCCCCGTCGAGACCGTGCGGCAGACGCGGGTCCTGGGGCTCTTGGAGCCGGAAGAGAGAAACTCTTCGTACTTTGCCTGGTCGAACTCGACAACGAGCGATTCGACCATCTTTACCTCACGAAGGACGTCATCCTGTGCCACGATTTGCTCATCAGTGACAAATGAAGTCCCCAGCGGAGTCGCCATCTCTTGTTCGCAGAGGAAAAATTCGCGTAAAGTTTTCTTGAATCAATTGAAAGTTTACAACGGATTAATACTCCGATTACAAGGGAGGGAGGATGTTGAGTCTTGAATCCTCCTTTTGTTTAGTGCTGGGTTCCTCGTGTGGCGGTGGAGAGTGAATCTTGTTCTCCGTTGACCGGGGATCGTCAGGGATCTTCTCTTTGGCTGGTAGAAGGAGTAACACAGCTCTGTCTACCAAAACTCTCAAAGAGAAGGTAGGCAAAGGGCAACTCGTACGCAGCGAGCTTGTTGAAGAGTTTAGCTCTCTTTCTCCTGTCTCTGTCTTGTTGTCGTCTAACTAAAGAAAATCCGACCCCTTCTTCAATAGCGACGGGGCTATTTATAGGGGTTCCAGGGTGAACGTACCCCCTAAAAACGCTCCACAACGAGGGGCTGACCTCCCCGCTATGTGGGTGGCGACTGGCCCCATAACCAGGGCGGTTATAACCGAGACGCGGGTGTCGAGCCCACGCGCCTTGATGTTGAGACGCGGGTGTCGAGCCCACGCGCGTTGATGTTGAGACGCGGGTGTCGAGCCCACGCGCCTTGATGTTGAGACACGGGTGTTGAGTCTTCGCGTCTAGAACTTGAAACTCTGCTTTTTAATGGCTTGTCTTTTAGTGATTGTAACGCCCCGACCCCAAGGATACGGAGACGTTATGGCGACGTACATACGCGAGGTGAAAACAACCTCACGCGTACGTTAAGCCTCAGTACAGTACAATACCTCCATATAGATCTGAGGTCCAGCATGAAAGCAGTACAAGAATACCTGCAGAAAGAGGTCAGCGATCATAACAGATATGAAAACAAGGATAAATAAGATAACAGAAATAAAGCACTAAAATACCTATGAATAGTCCTGATGCGGAATCTCCCATGTGACTCCAAGGCACTCTCTGAAGCTATGTTAACTCGGATCTCCAATCTGGGCATGCAAACCCAGGGTCGTCAGAAAGCGACCTAGTGAGTGGTAAAACTGAATGAGGCAATGCATAATAGTAATAGATAATACATGCTGTTGTAATAGTGATACCATATAATAAGGATATATATAAATAGTAGAAAGAGTTAAACATGGAAGCAGTGCAAAGATATAAACAGGTCAACTTTTAATACCATCACTACCTAGCCGGTTATTATCAGGTCATATCTATAGTCGTGTCTAGTTTATGTAATAACTAATGTTGTCTAGTGGTGACGTACTAGACATGAACATGATAGTGATGACGTGATAGAGGTGAACATGCAGATGAGCATATGTCTGCAACAATAAAATATATGCAATGCAGAACATGCATAGTATGCCACTACATACAGTGTAACATATACCAGGTAATGTAACAAAGTATACATGTGCATGAGTAGTAGGGCACTAAAGAAAGTGTAACAGGAAACAGGAACAATAGCAATGTATACATGTCACATGATAGCAGATAAATGATCAGGAACAGTAACAGGTAAGCAAGATCACAGTGAACATGAAAGCAGACAAAATAACAGGAACAGTAACAAGTTAGCATACATGTAGCAGGCAAGTCATGTGATTGACACAATAGTAGAAATCAGTACCACCTGATATTTTAATCAATCTCTTCCAGTGTCCCATACCACTGGCAGTTCATACTGGAGCCCGCACTCCAGTCGAACCCATCCGGACATGGCCTACGGGTACCATTATCCAGACGAGAGAGTGACCAAATAACAAGTGTTCCCAACGTCACTATTGTGTATACTATTTTATTATGTTAATTGGAAACCCATGGTCGAGGAGTTCTTATCGGGTGGATGTATCCCGTGCATACCCGGGATCACGGCCTTAAACAAGCCCCTGGCTGCCAGGACCAGGGCCCTCCGCTAAGAGGGAAGCATGAATCAAGTAACAAGAGCTCATGGAGCAATTGGTAGGCAGCCCTCCTACCGTCCCCTGCAGTGGAAAAACAATATGGATCCAGTACATCACCCGATAAGATCTAGTCAACCGTCAAGTCTCCCCCATACCCAAGTTATCATTATGATCTGATATGTCAAGTATACGATGTAACAAGAACAGATACAGTACATGATACGGGTAATATGATAACTGGACCAGAGTTCTGTTGATAGCATAGAACAATATAACGAGAAACGGGAACAATATAACATGAACAATATAACGGGAAACATGAACAATAGATGTGGAAGTCCACATATAGCATATCAACAGCTCTCATGTCCAGTATCGGAAATATCCATATCATTGTAACAGGAATCAATCATATAACATGAATACGGGAACATGGAATAATAATACATGTAATATGCACGGTGAGTCATATGAAAATAAGTGAGGAACAAGACATGCATGTACACCCGTGTGGTGAACGTATGTAACAGTGATGCGTGAACATGAGATAATAGTGTATGGAGCATTCATGTAACGATAATAACAATAATATGAAATGCAACATGCCGTGCATTGGTATATCGGTGTACTAGTGGAAGATATATGTGTAGCACGAATCCGTGTCATATATATATATGATAGTGGTAATAATAGTGGTCGGTGTATATCCAGTGAACTACAGTATCCGTGTAAGGAGGTTATCAGTGCATGTACTAACGAGGTCTAGTAGTCATGTCTAGTGATAGTGTAGTGTTATAAGGTATCGTGAATCAGTATAAAGTAATGTGAGCTACTACATGAAGTAATGGTATCCATTAATATAGGGACCTAGTGGTCTGTGGGTCAGTGACGGTACAGGTATGATATCTGTGTCCGAGTTATCTACAATGTATGTCTTGTTACTATGATTACCTCATCTCATTAACTAATCAATCAATCCGTATACTAAATCCAGTTTTACCGATAATCTTGTTTTATTCTTAATTAGGCAACCAACCAAGATATTAATCATGATAAAATATAATTTATAAAAATAAAACACTCACAAACTGGCTACAGGACTGTAGCTCTCGTTCCCACGATCGCAACGGATCCAGAATCGCCCGAATCGGAGTCCGGATGCTCCAGTTATCGCCCGAATACTGAATCATAACAAATAGGGTTAAATATGAAATTACAGAAACTATCTAGGGGTTATTTGTAATTTTACAGGGGCCTAAACGTAATTAAAAATCGTACAGGGGCTAAAATGAAAATATTACCTTAACGGGTCGGGTCCGGGTATAAACGGGTCGGGTTTGGATCCAATACCCAAACCCGCAACTTAAGTTATTGGGTACGGGTTATCGGGTTATTGGGTTGGGTTTATATTCAAACCCAACCCCCTTCTTGGGTTATTGGGTTCGGGTTATACCCAAACCCAAATAAATAACAACAGCAGCAGCAGCAGCAGCAGCAGCGCTGCTGCTGCGCCCACTTGGCCGGCCCCTGGTCGGCCACTGGCCGGGCCGGCCAGCCACTGGCCTGGCCGGCGGCGCCCGCCGCGGTCTACACCGGCGGCGCCCCCATGGCCCATGCCGGCGGTGCCTCCCGCCGGCGGCAGGGGAGAGAGAAAGAGGGGAGAGAGAGTGTTTACCAGGGGGAGAGAGAGAGAGCGCGCGGCCATGGCGGCCGTGTCGGCGACGGCCGGAGGGGAGCGCCGGGCTGGAGGTGCCCGGCGACGCCTGCGGTGGTTGGCCGGGGTCGCCGGAGTTGGAGCCGGCAGCGGCCAACTATATAGGGAGAGAGAGAGTGTGTGGTGTGGGGAAAAAGGGAGAGAGAAGAGAGAGAGAAGAGAGAGAGAAGAAATAGAGAGAGATTTAGAGAGAGAGAGAGTTAAGGAGAGAGAGAAAGAGAGAGATTGGGTTTTAAAGAAGAGAGAGGAAGTCGGTGATGGGTCAAAGGCGGTGGAGATTCTTCGGGAAGAAGGAAAAGAAAAGAAAGGAAAAGAAAAGAAAGAGAATAAGAAAAATAATATTTAATTAATATTTTATTGGCCCAAAATTCGACTAGCTCCGAACGATGCCCAAAAATTACAAAAAATAGAGAATATTACGCTGAGACGTAATATGAAAACGGTTTGAGAAAATTCAATCCGGTTTGCAAATTAAAAATCCTGAAAGCTGTCGCCGATACAGGCGACACCGGTTTGGCCGGATTTTCGATAAATTTAGAAAAATCCCCAAAAATACCCGAACGTAGATAATATGATTCTAAGACACACGGTGAAAGCTGATTCTTAAAATTCTACTCCGTTTGTGAAATAAAAATCGGAAGGTCGGTTATCGGTATCGGTCGACACCGACTACGGAGATTTTCCAAAATAATCCAGAAAATTCCAGAAAAATCCTGAAAACTCTCCAATATTAGAAAATAATTTTTGAAACTGAAATCGGCTCAATCGGACTACCATGGAGGTCAAACCAATTTTTGTACGTCGTATCGTGTACTGATACGGTGATACGTACACCGGGGAACAGGGGGTTACATTTCTCCCCACCTTACAAAAATTGCGTCCTCGCAATTTCCAATCAAGTGGGAGACCAAGATTTTCAACCCCAAAGCCTAAAGGTGACGGGTCCACGACACTATCGCTGCGCACTCTGATATCTCTAAGGAACTCAGGATGTAGAAGGATGGTAGTGAACGCATACTAATGGCTTAGAAGCAATAAGATGTAAGGAAAACAAGTGTTAACTGGAAGGAAGGAAGGAATACAAACGAGTCAAGGAATGAATTGTCAATGACTTGGTATTCTTGTACTCGTTGCTGGAATTCCCAAATTCAGATACAGATCAGTTAATCTGAACCTGACTGTACTGTTGGTAAGAGCCCAAGGATTGACCCAGGTGGTTACCCACACCAGGTGTGAACCTAGGCTCTGATACCACTATGTAACGCCCCGACCCCAAGGATACGGAGACGTTATGGCGACGTACATACGCGAGGTGAAAACAACCTCACGCGTACGTTAAGCCTCAGTACAGTACAATACCTCCATATAGATCTGAGGTCCAGCATGAAAGCAGTACAAGAATACCTGCAGAAAGAGGTCAGCAATCATAACAGATATGAAAACAAGGATAAATAAGATAACAGAAATAAAGCACTAAAATACCTATGAATAGTCCTGATGCGGAATCTCCCATGTGACTCCAAGGCACTCTCTGAAGCTATGTTAACTCGGATCTCCAATCTGGACATGCAAACCCAGGGTCGTCAGAAAGCGACCTAGTGAGTGGTAAAACTGAAGGAGGCAATGCATAATAGTAATAGATAATACATGCTGTTGTAATAGTGATACCATATAATAAGGATATATATAAACAGTAGAAAGAGTTAAACATGGAAGCAGTGCAAAGATATAAACAGGTCAACTTTTAATACCATCACTACCTAGCCGGTTATTATCAGGTCATATCTATAGTCGTGTCTAGTTTATGTAATAACTAATGTTGTCTAGTGGTGACGTACTAGACATGAACATGATAGTGATGACGTGATAGAGGTGAACATGCAGATGAGCATATGTCTGCAACAATAAAATATATGCAATGCAGAACATGCATAGTATGCCACTACATACAGTGTAACATATACCAGGTAATGTAACAAAGTATACATGTGCATGAGTAGTAGGGTACTAAAGAAAGTGTAACAGGAAACAGGAACAATAGCAATGTATACATGTCACATGATAGCAGATAAATGATCAGGAACAGTAACAGGTAAGCAAGATCACAGTGAACATGAAAGCAGACAAAATAACAGGAACAGTAACAAGTTAGCATACATGTAGCAGGCAAGTCATGTGATTGACACAATAGTAGAAATCAGTACCACCTGATATTTTAATCAATCTCTTCCAGTGTCCCATACCACTGGCAGTTCATACTGGAGCCCGCACTCCAGTCGAACCCATCCGGACATGGCCTACGGGTACCATTATCCAGACGAGAGAGTGACCAAATAACAAGTGTTCCCAACGTCACTATTGTGTATACTGTTTTATTATATTAATTGGAAACCCATGGTCGAGGAGTTCTTATCGGGTGGATGTATCCCGTGCATACCCGGGATCGCGGCCTTAAACAAGCCCCTGGCTGCCAGGACCAGGGCCCTCCGCTAAGAGGGGAGCATGAATCAAGTAACAAGAGCTCATGGAGCAATTGGTAGGCAGCCCTCCTACCGTCCCCTGCAGTGGGAAAACAATATGGATCCAGTACATCACCCGATAAGATCTAGTCAACCGTCAAGTCTCTCCCATACCCAAGTTATCATTATGATCTGATATGTCAAGTATACGATGTAACAAGAACAGATACAGTACATGATACGGGTAACATGATAACTGGACCAGAGTTCTGTTGATAGCATAGAACAATATAACGAGAAACGGGAACAATATAACATGAACAATATAACGGGAAACATGAACAATAGATGTGGAAGTCCACATATAGCATATCAACAGCTCTCATGTCCAGTATCGGAAATATCCATATCATTGTAACAGGAATCAATCATATAACATGAATACGGGAACATGGAATAATAATACATGTAATATGCACGGTGAGTCATATGAAAATAAGTGAGGAACAAGACATGCATGTACACCCGTGTGGTGAACGTATGTAACAGTGATGCGTGAACATGAGATAACAGTGTATGGAGCATTCATGTAACGATAATAACAATAATATGAAATGCGACATGCCGTGCATTGGTATATCGGTGTACTAGTGGAAGATATATGTGTAGCACGAATCCGTGTCATATATATATATGATAGTGGTAATAATAGTGGTCGGTGTATATCCAGTGAACTACAGTATCCGTGTAAGGAGGTTATCAGTGCATGTACTAACGAGGTCTAGTAGTCATGCCTAGTGATAGTGTAGTGTTCTAAGGTATCGTGAATCAGTATAACGTAATGTGAGCTACTACATGAAGTAATGGTATCCATTAATATGGGGACCTAGTGGTCTGTGGGTCAGTGACGGTACAAGTATGATATCTGTGTCCGAGTTATCTACAACGTATGTCTTGTTACTGTGATTACCTCATCTCATTAACTAATCAATCAATCCGTATACTAAATCCAGTTTTACCGATCTGAAATCGGCTCAATCGGACTACCATGGAGGTCAAACCAATTTTTGTACGTCGTATCGTGTACTGATACGGTGATACGTACACCGGGGAACAGGGGGTTACAGTGATTTTTAGACAGCCTACATTTGTGTCTTACAAATTTTATCAAAAACCAAAACCTGTATTTTTCCAAACATGAATTTTTCAATAGAAAATCTGATTTTTTTTTAAAACTCATTTAAATAAAAAATCATGATAATTAAACACATTGAAGCATGTTGCATATGGACATAGGTCCAATATACATGAAACATATACATATCATAGTTTTCTCTTTAATTCCAAAATAATGTTTTGTTAAAATACCAAAACACCAAAACTCATGAATAGGCATATCAAAATAAGTTTGTCTAGGAAATTAAGCATGCATGTATATAGAACACATCTAATATACATAAAACATTTAAACTTGTTTTGATCTACTATTCATGAAAACCAATATCGGTTAAACCGAAAACTGAAAACCAATATCTAAAATATAAAACGTGTGTGTATTGTGAACTTGAGCATATTAACTATCTAATCTTTACAAATGGATCTAAAACACACTAAACTAGGATACCTAAGTCTTCTTGATGAACTCCGTCTTCAAATCGACTCGATCTAAAACATGATCGACCGAGCTAGACTCCAACGAGTGCTATGTATGATCTTGTTGCTCCGGCTCTGGAATCACCATGCGAAAGCTTCCAAACTCCTTTGTTGAAGCAATCACCAACTAATATCTTGATTAATGATCTGAAACTAAAATCACAAGATTATTAGTAAATATAACTACATGAGTTAATCATCATCAAAACTAGAGAGGAAGGCTTCTGGGCCAACAATCTCCCCCTTTTGATGATGACAAAACTCATAGAGTTATATATGCATGGATTAAAGTTAAGCTTCAAAGAAGCTCCCCCTTAACTCATGCATAGGAAATAAGCAATAAAAATGTGCAATGTAAGCTCATAAACATGTATGCATAGACATGCATAAAACAATATATCAAATACAAAAACATGTAAATGATACCAAACATGAAGTGCATCAATAAAACAAGCTCTTGATACCAATTAAACAATTAAACGACAAACTAATAAATAAAACAAAACATGCATATAAAACATGCATATAAACTCAAATACTTCTCCCCCTTTTTATCAATCATCAACAAAGGGTCAAAGTAAAAACAAAGCAATAAATTCTTCTCCCCCTTTATGTTTGAAACAAAGAATCAACAAAGGGTTAAAATAATAAATGCAATATTCTCCCCTTTTTGTCTAAAAACAAAAACGATGTAAATAAGGGGTGACAACAAATAAATTAATAATAAGAATATATGCGATATACATTCATGAAGAGGAAGACGCTAAGTTAACTTCCCTACATATATGCATTACATGAAGAAAGGATGACAAACCCTAATTCACATAACATATAATATGCAATGCATAAGAAGAGATGTGAAGCTCCCCTTACATACGTGTATCGCATAAAGAAGAGTTATCAAGCTCCTCAATATAAGATACACTCAACATGAATCTATATGTAGAAGAGATGTTAAGCTCTCCTTGCATATATGCAATATAAATCAAAACATTTTTTTCATATTTCTTATTAAAATATTTCGAATTTTCTCAATAAAATAAATTTTGATACCAATTAAAAATGTGTCAAAGTAGTACATTTTGAAATGAAACATAAAAGCATATATATTTTTGGAAATTATAATATTGATACCAATTGAAATGAAACATAAAAAACATTGATACCAATAGAAAATATAATATTTTACAATTTTTAATTCATTTTCTATCATAAAATAAGGGAGTGGAAATCTAGGGTAAATAAAATATCAATTGAAAGGTTAAATATGAGTTTTCTCCCCCTTTATAAAATACCAATTGAAATTATGCAAAAGCTTGTATTAGCATACCAATTGAAAAACTAATCAATTGAAATATGATATTCATTAAAAATAATTCAAGCTTTAGCATAAACATATATGTATGAAAAATTAGATACCAATCGAAATTGATACTATAGGAAATGAAGGCATACATACATACAAATATATGAGTATACAAGAAATGTCAATATTGATACCAATTGAAAGAATCCAATGATACCAATTGAAACACAAATAATATCAAGAGTATATCTCATATTTCCTACCACCCATTCATGTTCAAGTTTAAAATGATTTTTACTATAAAGCATACATGAGCATGATCTCCCATCCAACCACCCTTGGAAGGTTGGGGTTTTCAAAGATAGGTTTGAAAATATAGTATGTTTGAAAACTCTACCAAACCGAAGAATCCGAACTAGTTAAATGGAAAAACTTCTAAACTAGTACGAAATCCTTCAAGTAAGGAATAAAATAAAAATATTTTTCATGAAACTATGTAAATCACATGGTCAATAAACGCTCAAAGTCTATAAAGCCCATACATACTCATGAAAACAAAATCATGAGAAACCATAAATAAGGTGAGTGAATAAGTGTTATGTGAAACATATCATCATGAAAATAGACATTCAAGCTCAAAATTCCTTTAAACATGAAAACATGAAAATCATCAAAACTATTTAATCTTCAAGGCATATGTATGTCTTATACAAACTAAGGTATACATACATATCCAAATACAACGAGTCCACAATAATATATGCATGAAGGCACGTGGCTTAAAAGGATGTATATGTATAAACAATAGTTTGGACAAGATAGACATATACATGAAGTTAAACATGAAAAACATGAAAATCGTCAAAACTAAAAAAAAAAAATTTAAAAAAATATATACTTCAAGGTATATGTATGTTTTGACAACACAAAAAGTATACATACATATCCCTAAACACAATTGAGTCCATATATAAAGATTTGCATGAAAAGCAAATAACTCAAGGGGTATACATGTATATCTTAAAGTTTGTCAAAATAGACATATACATGAAGTGAAAACACATAATCATAAAAACATGTCTAGAATAGGGAATACAAGTTTAAAATGCATGAATCATCAAAATTAGACTATACTAGCACATCTAATGGGAACAAATAAGCATTCAAGCACAAACATATATAGATTTATTTGTGCCCCACTATATGTACAAGTATATATCCTAGTCTTAATGAAAACTAACATTTAAACATATATTCAAAACATAAAGCATAAAACACATCATAAATCAACATGATAAACATAAATATGATTATTATGTAAATCCACATGTTATTAGAACTATGAAATACATAATAGCTAAACAATGTACGAGAACACAAAATAATTGTCCATATTAAACATGGGTGTCTCAAAAGCTATACATATATGTCAAGGATCTAATAATCATAGCATTATTATAATAATCTATAAACATCAAAACATGCTTAAAACAATGACATGAAAGCATGTAAATAAATAAGGAGTAAGAGACCGTTACCAAAACCTATGAGGCAACTCTCCATGTCTCCAAAACAAAGTTGTCCTCCCACCAAACTTTCCCTTGAAAGTGATGCATCCAAATGGTAATCTTTAAGTTCGGAACACATCCACTCCAAGGTACCGCTACTCTCACGTCATGCGAGAGCCCACACCTACATCAAATACAATAGGGGTGGTCTTTGGTACTCACAACTTTCTGAGTCCATGGGGGTTAGCATCTTTCCTAACCCAAACAAATTTATTTGCTAAATTTACATCATGTATTCTATCAAAGCAAAACTAGCAAGGTGGCCCTTACGTCCACAATGTGCACAAGTGTACACATGAGCATACATGGTGTGATGGCGGTGACCGTGAGAAGCATGTATATGCCGTGGAGGGTGTGCATGAATAGATGAAACTTGTTTCTTTCAAAATAAAGATTCCAAACGTGTATGACTAGAAACACAATGGCTCAAAGTGGAGCCCAAACAATCCATATTCTTCTTTAGCATAGATATATCATTTTCAATTAAAGAAGAAGTGGTACATGCAATGGGTGATCTAGATGGAACTACCCTAGCATGACAAACATGAGAATCAATATTATTTTACAAAAATTCATTTTTCTTTAAACAAGCATCTTAAATCATTTGAAATAGAAATTATTATGTTTTTCAAAGAAACATTCTCTTTTAAAACAAAATTAACTTTTGAAGACAATTTTTCATTTTTCTTCAAAACTTCATTACAATCATTTTTATTTTTCAAAAATTCATTTTCTTTTAGGGAAAGTTCAAGTTTAGATTTCAATGAATCCCTTTCATTAGAAATCTCCACTTTCTCTTGCAAACACATGTCAAATTTTCAACATAAAACCTTATTTTCTTTATTAAGTTTAAAACTCTTCTTTTTCAAAATGTTATATTTTTCAATCAATTTTTCACACACAATGGATAGTTCTTCATTCAAAGTATTGGCATCAACATATTCATTTGAAGAACTAGCACTATGAACATTATCTAAATAGGTTTCCGAGTGTACCTCAAGGGAGTCATTCCCATGGACCATGAAGCATTGTGACTCGGATTCTCCACTAGATTCCTCCTCTTGTTGGATTGGCATTTGAAGCTTGGAGGTGGAGGTGGTTGTCAACTTGTTCCACACTGCAAATGCGGAATCAAGATTAGAAACATGCATAAGATAATCTTTGTTAAGCGTGCTTCTAATAGCCTCAAGGGCTTGTGCATTGACCCCTATATGATTGCGGTTACCAAGATAGCATTTCTTGGTAGTGGTAAGATAAACATGCAAGCCTAGGGTTTGTAGGTAAATAGACATCCTAGTCTTCCAAACAACAATGTTGGAAGGGTCAAACATAGGTGGGGTCATGAAGTCCATGGGTGTAAACTATATGTGTGCAAACAAATATATGTGCAAATGCAAATGATAGATTAGCAAACCAAGATCTCACTCCTAGGTAGTTAAACTAAATATCAGGAGTGGAGGCTCAGATACCAATTGAAATCACCTAGAGGGGGGGTGAATAGGTGATATGGCTAATCTAAAAACTAAATGCGGAAGCTGAAACTAAATGCGGAAGCTAAAACTAATTTGCAACATACTTAATACAACCAACGAGTGTAGCCGAATTCCCCGTGAAGGGCTCTGGACTAACACCTCCTGATTCCACTAGATAAGGGTTGAGGTGCTATATGAAGCTCTCGTGGTTAAGTATAAGTGAGGCACACACAAACAAACCAAGCATACAAAAATAGGCAATATGAATCAATGTAAGGCATAACACAAGCATATAATATATGACAATATGAATGATGCAATACACAAATAAAGAGACAGAGAGAGTTGAGAGTCAATGGATCAAACGCAAACAAGAGGATGTGTTTCGAGGTTCGAGCACCGAGCTCTACGTCCCCGCCTTCACCGAGAAGGATTTTCAATCCACTAACTTGTCCACCGAGGACTCCCACCGAGGGAACCTCCACCGAGGAGGATTTGTACAACAAGAGAGTATCGAACTCCTCTCTCAACCAATACTACCTCCACCGAGGCAGTACAACCACAATCCACCTCTACCGAAGAGGGATACCAAAACTAACCAACTCCGCCTCACCAAGATGGAGTAACCAACAACCTCAACCTCTACCAAAGAGGGAGCACCCACAAAGAAAGGGTTTTTACAACAAGTGGTATATCTCAACCACAAAACAAATTCTTTTTCCCACAAATAATGATCCTAATAGAATAGGACAGAAGATAGCTCAAGTGTGAAAAACTAGAGTTTGGAAAACAAAAACTCAAAGAAAAATACTTGGAAAAACTCTTGGTAAAAGATAGAAATGAAGAACAAAGCAAAATTTTCAATTTTCAATTTTCTTTGATTTTTTCAAAAACTCTAGAACAAATAAGATGAATCCTTTTTGGCACAAAAAACTCTTTTTAAAACTTGTTAAAAAAACACTTGTAGATAGGAGAAATTTTTGCACTAGAAATCTTGAAGAAAACCACAATCAAATGGGGTATATATAGCCCCAAAACCCAAACTAGCCGTTAAGCTGATTTTTCAGCCTGTGACGGCTAGCGGTCGACCGCCCGGTCGACCGCCAATGGTCAAAAATATGACCGTTGGGCGCCAGCGGTCGACCGTCCGGTCGACCGAATTTTTTCAGAGAGCAAAGCTCTCTGGCCGGTCGACCGAGCCCTGTGCCTGGCCAACGTGCACAGGTCTGTGCACGTCGGTCGACCTCTGGAACCCGGTCGACCGGACCGGTCGACCGCCAGAGCCTGGCAGGCAATAATTTGGGTCAGAAAACTGGGTTTAAAAATATTCTAATAAATCTTATAAATCTTCTAAAAATCCCCAAAAATAGTTTTATCATATTTCATTGATATATAAACATGTGATAAAAATTACAACATAAAAAATAAATATTTTGAATCATTTTTGTGTCTTACAAATTTTATCAAAAACCAAAACCTATATTTTTTCAAACATGGATTTTTCAATAGGAAATCTGATTTTTCCTAAAACTCATTTAAATACAAAAACATGATAATTAAACACATTGAAGCATGTTGCATATGGACATAGGTCCAATATACATGAAACATATACATATCATAGGTTTTCTCTTTAATTCCAAAATAATGTTCTGTTAAAATACCAAAACACCAAAACTCATGAATAGGCATATCAAAATAAGTTTGTCTAGGAAATTAAGCATGCATGTATATAGAACACATCTAATATACATAAAACATTTAAACTTGTTTTGATCTACTATTCATGAAAACCAATATCGGTTAAACCAAAAACCGAAAACCAATATCCAAAACATAAAACGTGTGTGTATTGTGAACTTGAGCATATCAGCTATCTAATCTTTATAAATGGATCTAAAACACTCTAAACTAGGATACCTAAGTCTTCTTGATGAACTCTGTCTTCAAGTCGACTCGATCCAAAACGTGATCTACCGAGCTAGACTCCAACGAGTGCTATGTATGATCTTGTTGCTCGGGCTCTGGAATCACCATGTGAAAGCTTCCAAACTCCTTTGTTGAAGCAATCACGAACTAATATCTTGATTAATGATCTGAAATTAAAATCACAAGATTATTAGTAAACATAACTACATGAGTTAATCATCATCAAAACTAAGAGAGGAAGGCCTCTGGGCCAACAAAAATGTTTCAATTACAATTAAAAATTCAAAATTTGAAATGTTTATTTACAATTGGTATATCTCAAAATTTGTTTTATTGAGATAATTAAAAATGTTGTGATTCATATTGCCTATATGCAAGGGGAGCTTAACATCTCTTCTACATATAGATTCATGTTGAGTGTATCTTATATTGAGGAGCTTGATAACTCTTCATTATGCGGTACACGTGTGTAGGCGGAGCTTCACATCTCCTCTTATGCATTACAGATTATGTGTTATGTGAATTAGGGCTTGTCATCCTTTTTCATGTAATGCATGTATGTAGGGAAGCTAACTTAGCGTCTTCCTCTTCATGAATGTATATCGCATATAACTCTTTATTGATTGATTTGAGTTCACCTCTTTGAGAGGGAGAACACTGTTTTATGTTTACTTTAACCCCTTTGTTGATGATTGACAAAAAGGGGGAGAAGTATTTTAGTACATATGCATATTTTCCTTGCTTTATTCATAAAGGGGAGAAGGATTTATGTTTATGCATATATGTTTTGTTTTACAAATAGGAGAAAAAAAATTTGATGTGTTTTATGCTTGATTGGCATGTTTATCTTCTTATGTTTGCATACATATTTCATGTGCCTTATTGCCATATCTTATTGCTTATTTGTTATGCATGAGTTAAGGGGGAGCTTCTTTGAAGCTTTACTTTAATCCATGCATATATAACTCCATGAGTTTTGTCATCATCAAAAAGGGGGAGATTGTTGGCCCAAAGGCCTATCACTCTAGTTTTAATGATGATCAACTCATATAGTTATGGTACTAATGATCTTGTGTTTATTTAGTTTCAGATTTGTGATCAAGATCTTAGTAGGTGTGTAGCTTTATCAAAGGATTTAAGATCAAGCTTCGGAGCTAGTACGGTTTGATTCAAGAGCTTGTGCATTAAGACCACATCAAATACTCAAGAGGAGTCTAGCTCATAGGATCATGTTTGGACCAAGTTAAGAAGATGAGAAGACTTCAAGTGAAGACTTCAAGAAGAAGACTTGTGTCTAGGTTTGTTTTTATAAGATTTTGTTTTAGATTAAAATGTAAAGGATAGAATAGTTGGTGGATTGCTCAAGTATATCTTATACATACACACTCTTGATTTAGATGAGTTTTCATAAAAGAATTTCTATTTTGGAAAAATATAAAAGAGTTTTCATTTTGGAAAAATACCGGTTTAGTTTTTGGAATTCAAAGTATATATATCTTAACCAAAATCATGTTTAGTGCTTAATGTCAAAAACATAGATATTTCACCATGTATGTGTAGTGGATCATATCCATACATCCTATGCTTTCTAAGTCTTTAAAATATCTTGTTTTTGTATTGGAAAAGTTTTGAAAAAACCAATTTTGGAAAAATACCGTTTTTGTTTTTAGCCAAAATTTTTAAATTATAAAAATAGTTCAAATTGTTTGTAACATGTTTTGATTTTGCTCAAACATGTTTGTTTATCAAAGTATAATATTGAACCTATTTTTGTAGATTTTTCATGATTTTATGAGATTTTATCAAAGCCAAAATGCCAAGTTTTCTTTTCCCAAAAATCCCTGACCTGGCTTATGCCGGTCAACCGGACCGGTCGACCGAGCTTGAAGTCGGTCGACCGAGTCGGTCGACCAACGTGCACAGACGTGCACGCCAATTCTGGATGGAGGGCCGGTCGACCGACCCCGATTGACCGCAGAGAGCTTCTGCTCTTTGAAATGCCCCGGTCGACCCAGCTGGTCGACCGGCAAAGAACTCTGTTCTCTGTTTCAGGTAGCGGTCGACCAGGCCGGTCGACCGACACCCCAACGGTCAGAAATCTGACCGTTTGCGGTCGACCGAGCCCGCTCGGTCGACCGACAGGCCAACCTGGCTCCCAACGGCTAGTTTTTCTAGCTCTATAAATTGGGGTTTTTGGGGGCTGTTTTCTACAAGATTTTTCAAGTGGTTTTGCACCAGTTTTTTCAACTCTTTTAAGAGGTTTTATTCATTGTGTTTGAGCCAAATACTTCCATTCAAAAGGAGAGTTTATCAAGAGTTTTCAAAAGAGATTTTCTTGTGTTTTCCTCCATCATTTCCATCCTTATTTTTCTCACAAACACTTGAGCTATCCATTGATATATTCATCCTATATGAGTATTATTGTGAGATTGTTTTTAGGTGATCAAAGTTTTGTAATCACCAAAGAATTCATCTTTGCTTTGAGGAGGCGGACGTGTGTGTTTGCGGTGTTTCAGGTTCTAGTGTGAACTCGTTGTTTGAGGTGCGGCATCGGCGAGCTAGTGGGCTTGCGGTGTGTTCGGGACTAGAGAGTCCAAGGAGTTCAAGTGTGAACTCGCCTTGTAGGTGTTGCGGCACCGAGTGATCCGGTGGGATCGATTTTAGTAGAAATCCTTCAAGTGTTGAAGGCGGGAACGTAGAGCAAGTGTGCTCGAACCTCGAAACAAATCTCCCGTGTTTGCAATTGCTCTCTCCCTATCTCTTACTTGTTTATATCTTTCATGCTTATATTGCTTTCTTCTTTATATGCTTGATATATTTTATGCTTAATTGTTATATGCTTGGGGATTGTTTGCTAACACTTATATCCAACCAAGAGAGCCAACGCGGCACCTCAACTCTTATTTAGAGGAATCTTGAGGAGTTAGTTCAGAGCCTTCACGGGGAATCCGGCTACACTCTTTTGTTATACGTGGTGTTTAGTTTAAGAAGTTTTAGTTTGCATTAATAAGTTTTTAATTCCGCATTATTGACCATTAGATTAGCAAATCACCTATTCACCCCCCCTCTAGTTTATTCACAGGAACGACATCTAAGTCGTGTAGATCTGTTGCTGCCGAGATGGCGTTTTATTTCCGTAAATCATTGACAGTCGTGCTAGGTTTTACAGACTTAAAGGTGCATTAGGTAATCTAATCTTAGTCTAAAATAAAGATAAGTTATCTTAGCAACTTGTTACAGAGAAAAGATTACATGATAGTTTTACTCGAAGCCTTCCAATGGACTTAATAGGTTCTAGTTTAAGAAACTTAACTAAAGGCAAATCTGTTAAGAATTCTAATCTAATAGAATATCCTACAGAAATAGAATGCCTTAATAAATGGTCTATCCTTAAACTACCAGCTAAAGAAATATCCAATATAGGAATGTTTGACTTTAAATCTCCCGTAGCAATCAAAACTATGGAAAAAATAATTCAAATAGATAATAATGAACAAACAATAAAGCTATTAAATGAAGAAGACTTATCATCCTTCATCAATAAATATAATTTTATTCATATTGGGCTGATTCAAATAGCCTTAAAATCGTTAACAATTCAAGGATTAAATGCATCACTATTAACTTCATTAAGAGATGCTAGATGCCTAAATTATATTCAATCTCTAATGGGAGTCATGCAGACTATCCTTTGTCATGACCCAGTTTATTTTAATGTTTATCCAAATCTAAGTCTATCCTTGACAGATACAAACATATTAAAAGCAGCCACTTTAAATATAAAAACGCATGGATATAATTTTATGCCTGGATCTGAAACAATTACAATAATTTTTAGAATTCACTATAAAGTCCTGAATACATTAGCACCTAAAGCTAAACAAATAACTAAATTAAGAAAAACAACATTGGTTGAAACAAATTTATTATTTAATATAGCTACTAATAGAATCTTAAAATGGGAAGAAATAAATTTTCTACAAAATTGGCTACTAACTTCTTCCATTTCTCCTAGGCCTATTATAGAAACAGACTTAGACCAAAATAATTCAGACTGAGGATGGAGAAGTAGAAGTTAAATTTAATTCAAAATTAATAACTAGAATCTCTAGTTCAGGAAATTCTAATGTTGAGAGTCAATCAATCTGAAGTTTTAATGGTAACAGAAGAGATCAAGATTTAATATTTGAAAATAGAAGAGACAAAGAATTAGAAGTACAAGAAATAAAAGTTTCTAATTCTACAATAGCTCATCCAATTTACGAGAAGCCTAATCTAGGTTCTCTTACACAGTCAGATATGGATTTTCATATTTAATGGATTTTTCACCCGAAAGCTTACCAAGAATATATTTAAATCTTGAATATAATAAAGATATTCATTTCAAACAATGGTTTGAAAAAACTTTTCCAATTGAAAAAAGATATTATTATAAAGACGAATATTATAAACATCTTACTCGAAAAGATAAATTAAGACTTTTCTCTGAATAGTTCATAGAAACATATATAAATGATGAAATTAATAAACTAAATGTTTTTGAAGAACATTATAAATCATGGACTACCATTAATGGTAGGAAAATAAATGCACTATATCCCCCAGGAGAAACAATAAAGCTTAATACTTCATCAGATTCAACTGAAGCAGCAGCCTTAATTAAGGTCTTATCTGAGTCCAAAGAAGAAGTAACAAAGGAATTACATAAAGTAATTAAGCAAAATAATTATATAAATGTTTATGTTCAAGTCTTAGAACAACAATTAACTAGAATAGAATTTGCTATAGAAATACTAGTAAATAAGTTAAATCAAGTCGCTCAACTAGAAACTCCTTTATTAAAAAAGGAAGCTAAAACATATTATGTTCCAATAAAACCACCACCTGAGGTTACCGGATTTAAACTTTACCCTTAAAAAGAAGAAATTACTTCTTTAATAGACCATTTGAAAAAGGCAAATTTAAATATTATTCAGGAAAATTCATCTGACTCTGATCAGAAAATAGATGAAGAGCTAGATGAACCTGAAGAGCCAATATCAGATATATCAAATGAAGATGAACTTGATTTAAATCAAATAACAAATATCAAAGATTCTTTTAAAGAAAGTATGAAACCTAGTAAAATTAATAAACTAGACTTCAAGTATAGAAGAAGGGCTGACAAATATTATTATCAAAGACCAACCCCAATGGATATTTTGTTTGAAGAAAATGATGTTCTAGTTCAAAATTCCTATCATGGAAACACCATCTATGAATGGAATATTGATGGTGCTTCTGAAAAGGTAATCCATGATCAATTACATAAAATGATGATGTATGCTATTGTCTTTAAGCAGAACAATAATTCTGACAAAGACATAGCTAATTTTCTTACTTGCGATTTTACTGACATTTCAAAGGGCTGGTGGGATCATTGTATCACACCGAAACAGAAATTAGAAGTATTTAATGTCATTAAAATAGAAAACAATACACCAACTCAAGACACGGTATATACATTAATAATGACTATTTTAGAACACTTCACTGGAGGAGTGACAGATCATGGAGAAAGAAATAGAACTCTCCTACAAAATTTAAAATGTCCAACTTTAACTCATTTTAGATAGTACAAAGATACTTTTTAAGCAGAATGCTACTTAATGACGCTAATAATGTACATTGAAAATTTAAATTAATTGATGGCTTACCCAATCTCTTTGCAGAGAGAGTTAGGAAAACTCTCAGAGATAAAAATAATGGTATAATACCTTATCATAATTATACTTATGAAAATTTAATAAATTTTGTATCCAAGAAAGACTAGATTTATGTAATGACTTAAAATTATGACATCAATTAAAGGTCCAGAGACTTTCTGAGAGAAAGCAGTTAGGAGAATTCTGTAGATAATTTACCATAGATGGACCAAAACCTCTCAAGTATAAGAATGTTAAGAATTTTAAGAAAAGAAATAGTGACTCTACAAAACCTTCTCAAACCAATAAAAGATATAAGACTTATAATAAAAGAAAAAATAAGAACAAAAGGAACCTATTCATTATAAAAATAATGTAAAAACTAGAAAGCAGAAGTAGAAGAACATATAATGTTATAAATGTGGCAAAATATGCCATTATGCCAATAGATGTTATAATAAAAAAAAATTGAAGAAATCGAAGATGAAGATCCTCATAGAATGTTATTAAAAATAATGATTAATTCTGATCAAGACTCTACTTCTGAAGAGGATCAATTTTTTACCTCTGAAGAAGATAATTGTCATGAATATAACGGTCAATGTCGTACACTTGATCAATTGAATTACTACAAGTCTATAGTAAAGATGAATGGACTCTATGTCCTTACCACTGATGAAAAGAAAAATTTATTAGACTGTATTATGAATAATGAGATGGATAAAATAATGAAAAGTAAAATAATAGAATTGATAGTTACTACTTATTAAGAAGAAAAATTTCCTAAAATAGATAATGCCTATAGACTTTCTGAAGTTCTTGAAAGATATAAACATAAAGAAAAGAAACCTGTAACTATTCAAGAACTACATCAAGAAATTAATACATTAAAAATAGAAATAAAGACTTTAAGAAAAGAAAATGAAACCCTTTATTTTAGACTAACTAAGTTAGACCAAAATAAAGAAAGGTTGAAGAATTAAATAAAGAGGAAGAAGCAACTAAGCATGAATCTCCTAATCAAAATAATCAATTCTTACAAACAATGAATCTGATAATAACCTCAAAATGGTATATAAAGATAAACTTGCTTATCAACAATGAATTCTATATACAAGATTTGATAGCACTTGTTGACAGTGGTGTTGATCTTAATTGAATAAAAGAAGGGTTAATACCTCTAAAATACTGTGAATACACTACATAAAGTTTAATTGCTGCTAATAATAAAGCACTCACTACACTATATAAAGTTACTAATGTAAATATTTGTAAAGACAAAGTCTGTATTCCTTTACATTTCTAATAGTAAAAGAAACATCACAACATGTAATACTAAGCACTCTTTCTTAAGAAGACTCATGCCAATTAAACAAATTGATGAAAAGGGCATAATTACTTGTTATAAAGGTCAAACTATATCCTTTGAATTCATAACAAATCTTATAGTTAAACTTCTAAATGAAGTTAAAGAAATTTATCTAAAAGAAAATCAAATTAATTTTCTTAAAGAAAAAATTATTAAGACTAATATAACAAGACAACTACAATCTAGCCAAATTTAACAAAAAATTAAACAAGTTGAAGAAAACTTAAAGCTACAAACATGTAATCTACCCAATGCTTTTTTGGGAAAGAAAACAACATATTATCTCGTTTCCCTATGAAGAATTTTTAATGAAAAAATATTCCTACTAAGGCAAGACCTTGCCAGATGAATAAAGAATACTTAGAACTTTATAAAAAAGAGATTAACGATCTCTTAAATAAAAACTTAATTAGAAAATCGTATTCTCCTTGGAGCTACACAGCTTTTTATGTCAATAATGCAGTTGGAAAGGAACGAGACGTTCCAAGGTTAGTAATAAATTATAAACCACTTAATAAAGTGATAAAATGGATCAGATATCCAATTCCCAATAAAATAGACTTATTAAACCGTATAGTAAATGCTAAAATATTTTCTAAATTTAATTTGAAATCTAGATACTGGCAAATTCAAATTAATGAGCATGATAAATATAAAACTGCTTTTACTGTTCCATTTGGTCATTACGAATGGAATGTAGTGCCCTTTGGTCTAAAAAATGCTCCATCAGAATTTCAAAATATGTGAATGACATATTTATGAACTATACTAATTTTATATTATCCTATATTGATGATATTTTAATATTTTCTAATACTTTAGATGAACACTTTAAACATCTAAATATATTTAAATACCTTGTCGTAAAAAACGGTCTAGTCATATCTGCCCCAAAAATGAAACTATTCCAACAAGAGATAAGATTTTTAGGCTATAATATTATCAATGGAACTATAATTACAATAAATAGAAGCATTGAATTCGCCTCCAAATTTCCAGATGAAATAACTGATACAAAGCAACTGCAAAGATACTTAGGTGCACTAAAATATGTAGCTAACTACTACAAAGACTTAGCCAAAGGTATAAAAATCTTGTATGATAGACTAAGAAAAAAATGCTAAATCTTGGTTTAAAGATCATACTGAACAGTAAAAAGAATAAAACAAAAGGTTAAAAATTTTCCTTGTCTACATCTTACTAACCCTGACTGGTTTAAAATAGTAGAAACTGATGCCAGCAATATTAGGTTTGGAGGAATCCTCAAACAATTAAACCCAAATAAAAAATTAGAAGAATTAGTCAGGTTCCATTCTGGTTAATGGAATCCAACTCAGTATAACTATTTGACAATTAAAAAGGAACTCATTGCCATAATAAAATGTATATATAAATTTCAAGATGATCTGCTTAATAAAGAATTCTTATTACAAATTGACTGCAGCTCAGCTAAATCTATTATAGAAAAAGATGTTAAAAATTTAGCTTCAAAGCAAATTTTTACTAGATGGCAAGCTGAATTATCTATATTTAATTTTGATATTGAATGCATTAAAGGTCTTAAAGGTCGAGATAATTCTCTACCTGATTATTTAACCTGTGAATTTTTATAGCCTAATGCAAGGTTCATGTGCAGGTAGAGGCCAAGAGCCTGGAAGAGGCAAAACTCTCTGGCTTGTCCTATCCAAGCCTAATACATGGAGGCCTTCAATAGCATCTAATTCTCCTAATTCCTCTTCATCTTCATCGGGAAATAATCCTGATAGGGAAGAATCTTTCCACTAATATCAAAAATCTAAGACTTCAACTTTTAAAAAAATTCTTGAAGTTGAAGCAATATTTTACCAGAAAAATACTTCAGAGTTAATTATAACTCTTGAAAAGAATAATATTCCTAATTCATGAAAATTACTCTAAGTTAATATCTCAATTATGTGCATGAATATCATGCCTAAATCTTGGCGAAAGAAGGGCGAGAGTACTACTATCGCTGCTCAACCTCAATGAGGAGTACTACTCCTTTAACCTTCTCTGAAAAATTGATATTCTTTCTTCCTACTAGACAACAACTTGTTCAAGATCTACCCAGACCCTTCCTTCAAAATTCTATTACAAAATATTTTAATTGCCTGGCACTGCTGAAACCCAACTACTCCACAAAATAAACCAACTTCATCATATATTCCCTAAAGGCTCTTATCGAGTCACTATACCAAATACTTCCATTCTCAAACTCCTTCTGACTCCAGACACTGCTAAAGCAGAAAAAATTTGGGCCATTAAAAGTGGTCTCTACTACGGACTAGTCTCACACTCTTATCAGGATAGAATTCACCTATTCTCCACCTTGACCTCTTTGAAATTAAGAAACCTTTATTCTGAGAAACTATATTTTCAATTCCTTTCCACTCCACCAATATAGGAAGATGAACAATACAAACCAGCCCAACATCTAGTTCTTATTTCTGAATACTATGCCTGGTGGAATACTTAACAACACAATTCCTTACTACAATTGGAGCAGAATTCTATACGGAAGGCACGCCAATACCTCAGAAAGTTTCCAGCATGAATCTAGAAATAGATCGAATTTTTATTTAGCTACAAATACAGAATGCAATAGACACTTTCCCAGAAGTTTTTCATATTTTCCACCACTCTCCCAATTGGATTTTTGCTTTTAATGTTCAAGGAATTTTGAAGCTACTTCTGCCAAATTCTCTGGAGACTTCCTTCATGAGCCGCACTGTCCAAGACATCTCTAGAATAACGCCGTCTCCAATAATGTTTCATACCCTGACAAAAGCAATGACTTCATTCAATCAATCACTTGATAAGAAGGATCTCGCCACAGTTCCGCTCTTGATAAGAAGGAATTTTGCCACATCATCAACTAATCCAATACCAGATCAGATCGAATCTTGCCAGAATTAAAGACAAAACTGATTGAGCCTCAGGGAGCCGTCAGTTTTATTCTATCTGTCTCACTTTAATAAAGTTAAGAGAATAAAGTAAAGAGAATATCATCATGAGAGGAATATCATCATGAATGCTCCTTACTGTCAAAAAGAAAGAAGAATATCATCATACGCCTCTGAGCTTGCATGAAGTTTCTAGGCTCACTTCGGTCTATAAAAGGAGCAATGCTTTTAGGAAGAAGGCATCGACAAAAATCCTCCCTCCTTTCTTGTAATCTCTTGCTCATGTGTTGAGCCTGCTTTCTTACTCTTGTAAAATTACTATCCTTGTACATTACTTTGAAGATAAAAAAAGTTTGGTGTGCTTTGACATGCTCTCTCCTCTCTCTATCTCCCCTCTCTAGTATACCAGATAGGGTAGTGGCTCTGATACTAAAGAGGGGGAGATAGAGAGAGATGAGCAAGCCAAACACACCAAACTTTTAAGGGGCAGATAGAGAGAGGAGAGCAAGCCAAAGCACAGCAAACTTTTATTTATCTTCAAAGTAATGTACAAGGATAGTTATTTTACAAGGGGAAGAAGGTAGGCTCAGTACATGAGGAAGTGATTACAAGAGAAGAGGAAGATTTTTTGCCGATGCCTTCTTCCTAAGAGCATTGCTCCTTTTATAGGCGAAAGTAAGCCTGGAAACTTTATGCCAGCTCAGAGGGGTATGATAATATTCTTCTTTCTTTTTTACAGTAAGGGAGCATTCATGATGATATTTTCTTTACTTTATTCTCTTCACTTATTAAAGTGAGACAGCTGGAATAAAACTGACGGCTCCCTGGGGATCAATCAGTTTTATCTTTAATTCTGGCAAGATTCGATCTGTTCTGGTGTTGAATTGGTTGATAATATGGTAAGATTCCTTCTTATTAAGAGCAGAACTGTGATGAGATTCCTTCTTATCAAGTGATTGATTGAATGAAGTCATTGCTTTTGTCAGGGTATGTAGCATTATTGGAGATGGCATTATTCTAGAGATGTCTTTGCCAGTGCAGCTCATAAAGGAAGTCTCCAGAGATTTTGACAAAAGTAGCTTCAAGATTCCATGAACATTAGTAGTAAAAATCCAGTTGGAAGAGTGGTGAAAAATATGAAAACCTTCTGGGAAAGTGTCTATTGTATTCTGCATTTGTAGCTGAATAAAAACTCGATCTGTTTCTAGATTCATGCTGGAAACTTTCTGAGGTATTGGGGCACCTTCAGTATAGAATTCTGCTCCAATTGTAGTAAAAAATTGTGTTGGTTGAGCATTCCACCAGCCATAATATTCAGAAATAACAACTAGATGTTATGCTGGTTTGTACTGCTCATCTTCCCATATTGGTAGAGTAGAAAGGAATTGAAAATATAGTTTCTCAGAATAAAGGTTTCTTAATTTCGAAAAGGCTTTAGTCAAGGTGGGAAATAGGTGAATTCTATCCTGATAAGAGTATGAGACTAGTCCGTAGCAGAAACTATTTTCAATGGCCCAAATTTTTTCTGAATTTAGTAGTGTCTGGAGTCAGAAGGAGTTTGAGGATGGAAGTATTAGGTAAAGTGACTCGATAAGAGCCTTTAGGGAATATATAATGAAGTTGGTTTATTTTGTAGAGTAGTTGGATTTCAACGGTGCTGGGCAATTAAAATATTTTGTAATAAATTTCTGACGGAAGGATCTGGAGTAGATCTTGAATAAGTTGTTGTCTAATAGGAAGAAAAAATATCAATTTTTCAGAGAAGGTTAAAGGAGTAGTACTCCTCATTGAGGTTCTTTGAGCAGCGAGAGTAGTACTCTCGCCCTTCTTTCGTCAAGATTTAAGCATGATATTCCTACACAGTAATTGATATATTAACTTAGAATAATTTTCATGAATTAGGAATATTATTCCTTTCAAGAGTTATAATTAACTCTGAATTATTTTTCTGAATTGTTACTTCTTCTTTGGGTTCAGATAAGACCTTAATTAAGGCCGCTGCTTCAGTTGAATCTGATGAAGTATTAAGCTTTATTGTTTCTCCTAGGGAATATAGTGCATTTATTTTCCAACCATTAATGGTAGTCCATGATTTATAATGTTCTTCAAGAACATTTAGTTTATTAATTTCATCATTATATATGTTTCTATGAACCATTCTGAGAAAAGTCTTAATTTATCTATTCGAGTAAGATGTTTATAATATTTGTCTTTATAATAGTATCTTTTTCAATTTTGGAAATTTTTTTTCAAACCATTGTTTGAAATGAATATCTTTATTATATTCAAAATTTAAATATATTCTTGGTAAGCTTCCGGGTGAAAAATCCATTAAATATGAAAATTCATATCTGACTGTGTAGGAGAACCTGGATTAGGCTTTTCGTAAATTGGATGAGTTATTGAAGAATTAAAAACTTTTATTCCTTATACTTCTAATTCTTTGTCTTTTCTATTTTCAAATATTAAATCTTGATCTCTTCTGTTACCATTAAAACTTCAGATTGATTGACTCTCAACGTTAGAATTTTTTGAACTAGAGATTCTAGTTATTAATTTTGGATTAAATTTAACTTCACTTCTCCATCCTCAGTCTGAATTATTTTGGTCTAAGTCTGTTTCTATAATAGGCCTAGGAGGAATGGAAGAAGTTAGTAGCGAATTTTGTGAAAAATTTATTTCTTCCCATTTTAAGATTCTATTAGAAGCTATATTAGATAATAATAAATTTGTTTCAACCAGTGTTGTTTTTCCTAGTTTAGTTATTTGTTTAGTTTTAGGTGCTAATGTATTCAGTACTTTATAGTGAACTCTAAAAATTACTCCAATTGTTTCAGATCCAGGCATAAAATTATATCCATGCATTTTTATATTTAAAGTGGCTGCCTCTAATATGTTTGGATCTGTCAAGGATAGACTTAGATTAGGATAAACATTAAAATAAACTGGGTCATGACAAAGGCTAGTCTGCATGACTTCCATTAGAGATTGAATTTAATCTAGGTATCTAGCATCTCTTAGTGAAATTAATAGTGATACATTTAATTCTTGAAGTGTTAACAGTTTCAAGACTATTTGAATCAGCCCAATATGAATAAAATTATATTTATTGAAGAAGGATGATAAGTCTTCTTCATTTAATAGCTTTATTGATTGTTCATTATTATCTACTTGAATTGTTTTCTCCATAGTTTTGATTGCTACGGAAGATTTAAAATCAAACATTCCTATATTATATATTTCTTTAGCTGGTAGTTTAGGAATAGACCATTTATTAAGGCCTTCTATTTCTGTAGGATAATCTATTAATTTAGAATTCTTAACAGATTTGCCTTTAGTTAAATTTCTTGAACTAGAACCTATTAAGTCCATTGGAAGGCTTCGAGTAAAACTATCCTGTACTCTTTTCTCTGTAACTAATTGCTAAAATAACTTATCTTTATTTTAGACTAAGTTTAGATTACCTAATATACCTTTAAGTCTGTAAAACCTAACACGACTGTCAACAATTTCCGGAAACAAAATGCCATCTCGGCGGCAACAGATCCTACGCGACTTAGATGTCGTTCCACTAGGTGGAAGCCAGAGCGCACAATACCTAGGCATCTAACCATAATCTAAACTAAAAATAAGTTAACAAAGTAATTAATTACATGAGAAGAGTACAAAATAGAGTACCTTACTCAGCCATAAATTTGCTCTGATACCAAATAGGGTAGTGGGAGAGGAGAGCAAGCCAATAAAAGATATAAGACTTATAATAAAAGAAAAATAAAGAACAAAGGAACCTCTTCATAAAAAAGATAATGTAAAAACTAGAAAGTAAAAGCAGAAGAACATAAAATATTATAAACGTGGCAAAATAGGTCATTATGCCAATAGATGTTATACTAAAAAGAAAATTGAAGAAATCGAAGATGAAGATCTTCGTAGAACGTTATTAAAAATAATGATTAATTCTGATCAAGACTCTACTTCTGAAGAGGATTAATCTTCTACCTCTAAAGAAGATAATTGTCATGAATGTAATGGTCAATGTTGTACACTTGATCAATTGAATTATTACAAGTCTATAGTAGAGATGAATGGACTCTATGTCCTAACCACTGATGAAAAGAAAAATTTATTAGACTATATTATGAATAATAAGATGGATAAAATAATGAAAAGTAAAATAATAGAAGTGATAGTTACTACTAAAGAAAAAGAAAATTTGTGTCTATAGACTTTCTAAAGTTCTTAAAAGATATAAACATGAAAAAAAACCAGTAACTATTCAATAGAGATAAAGACTTAAGAAAAGAAATTAATACATTAAAAATAGAGATAAAGACTTTAAGAAAAGAAAATGAAATCCTAGATTTTAGACTAACTAAGTTAGAGCAGAATAAAGACAATAAGGTTTAAGAATTAAATAAAGAGGAAGAAGCAACTAAGAATGAATCTCCTAATCAAACCAATCAATTCTTACAAACAATGGATCTGATAATAACCCAAAATGGTATATAAAGATAAACTTGCTTATCAATAATGAATTCTATATACAAGATTTGATAGCACTTGTTGACAGTGGTGATGATCTTAATTGCATAAAAGAAGGGTTAATACCTCTAAAATACTGTGAATACACTACACAAAGTTTAATTACTGCTAATAATAAAGCACCCACTACACCATATAAAGTTACTAATATAAATATTTGTAAAGAAAAAGTCTGCATTCCTTTACATTTCCTAACAGTAAAAGAAACATCAAAACATGTAATATTACGCACTCCTTTCTTAAGAAGACTCATGCCAGTTAAACAAATTGATGAAAAGGGCATAATTACTTGTTATAAAGGTCAAAATATAACCTTTGAATTTATAACAAATCCTATAGTTAAACTTCTAAACGAAGTAAAAGAATTTATCTAAAAGAAAATCAAATTAATTTTCTTAAAGAAGAAATTGTTAAGACTAATATAACAAGACAACTACAATCTAGCCAAATTCAACAAAAAATTAAACAAGTGAGAAAAAACTTTAAGCTACAAACATTTATTAATCTACCCAATACTTTTTGGGAAAGGAAACAACATATTGTCTCTTTACCCTATGAAGAATTTTTTAATGAAAAAAATATTCCTACTAAGGTAAGACCTTGCCAGATGAATAAAGAATAATTAAAATTTTATATTGATTAACGATCTCTTAAATAAAATTTAATTATAAAATCGTATTATCCTTGGAGCTGCACAACTTTTTATGTCAACAATGCAGCTGAAAAGGAACGAGGAGTTCCAAGGTTAGTAATAAATTATAAACCACTTAATAAAGTGTTAAAATAAATCAGGTATCCAGTTCCCAATAAAAAAGACTTGTTAAACTGTATAATAAATGCTAAAATATTTTTTAAATTTGAATTGAAATCTGGATACTGGCAAATTCAAATAAGTGAGCAAGATAAATATAAAACTGCTTTTACTGTTCCATTTGGTCATTATGAATGGAATATAATACCCTTTGTGAATTTTTATAGTCCAATGCAGGATTCAAATGCAGGTAGAGACTAAGGGCGTGGAAGAGGCAAAACTCCCTGACTTCTCATATCCAAGCCTAATACGGGGATGCCTTTAATAGCTCCAATTCCTCTTCATCATCATCAGGAAATATTCCTGATAGGGAAGAATCTCCCCACCAATATCAAAAATCTAAAACTTCAACTTTTAAAGAAATTCTTGAAGTTGAAGCAATATTTTATCAGAAAAATACTTCAGGGTTAATTATAACTCTTGATAGAAGTGATATTCCTAAAATAAATGATTCATGAGAATTTCTCCATAAATATCTTAAGAATTCTTATTATCCCACAATGGAGGGGAGATCTAGAAATGTTCTTGAGGCCATAAAATGGTCACTAAATCTATAAAAGTCGAGCACTTCTACAATCCCCTTGACAAATCTGAGATCAATTTCAGTAAAATCATCATTCAAGAAATTCTCTCACCTTAAACTTGAGATTTACATCCAAATAGATCCAGACTAATGAAGCTGGGCGAAAGACAAATTTCTTTCAATTACTGGGACTATGTTTTTGCCTTCCAAAATATGTTCTATTATGAAAATTCAAGGCGAAAGCATTCTTGATTCATCAGAATTTGTCCAATATCTTATCAAAAGAAATACCCTCTTAGTTCATTCAATGGTGGCTTAAATTTGGTGTTGAACTTCCAATTCTACCTTCTTCTCTTCAACACCACTTTCCCCTTTGGGTTGAGTCTCATCCTCATTTTTCTACTACCGACTCCAATCTTCTTTTCGGAGAAAGCACCTTATTCTTCTTTGTTCAAAATGAAATCCCTTACATCTTTAAATGGACAATCAAGGGTGAATGGATGAAAATAATATTCCAAGTATCTCAAGAAATTCTTGATTAAATGGTGGAACAAAATTGAAGAGCAAGTCAAATTGACCGAAATAAAAGACAAGATTAAGCAAAATAATATTTTGCTTGAAAACAAACTTCAAAAAGAACTTTGAGAAGAAAATCCACTTCTCAAATTAAAAAATTCTCTGCAATGAAAATACTCGATGATAACTGAAGAAGAATTAAAAGAAAGGTGTCTACAATACATGCAAGAACAAAAAGAGCAAACTTTTGATCAAGACAATATCACTTTGTGCTCTTCTAAGACATCCACTAAATCTATGGAAGAATTTCAGAAAGCTAATAGTCGGTAGTAACATGTATGTGTGTGTGTCTATACATACATACATACATACATACATACATACGTATGTATGTATATGTATATGTATATGTATGTATATGTATGTATATATGTATGTATATACATATACATACATATATATACATATATATATTGACAAATATTATTATAAAAGACCAACCTCAATAGATATATTAATTGAAGAAAATGATGATTTAGTTCAGAATTCCTATCATGGAAAAACTATCTATGAATGGAATATTGATGGTGCTTCCGAAAAAGTAATCCATGACCAATTACATAGGATGATGGTATGCTATTGTCTATAAGTAAAATAATAATTATGATAAAGATATAGCTAATTTTATTACTTGTGATTTTACTGGCATTTTAAAGTGATAGTAGGATCATTGTATCACACCGGAACAAAAATTAGAAAATTTAATGTCATTAAAACAGAAAACAATATTCCAACCCAAGGTGCAGTGTATACACTAATATTGACTATTTTAGAACACTTCACTGGAGGAGTGACAGATCATGAAGAGAAAAATAGAACTCTTCTACAAAATTTAAAATGTCCAACTTTAACTCATTTTAGATGGTATAAAGATACTTTTCTAAGTAGAGTAATGTTACTTAATGATGCTAATAATGTGCATTAGAAATCTAAGTTAATTGATGGCTTACCAAATCTCTTTGCTGAGAGAGTTAGAAAAACTTCAGAGATAAAAATAATGGTGCAATATATATCAAAATTATACCTATGGAAATCTGATAAATTTCTGTATCCAAGAAGGACTAGGTTTAGATAATGACTTACAATTAAGACTTCAATTAAAGGTTCAGAGACTCTCTGAAAGAAAGCAATTAGGAAAATTTTGTAGGCAATTTGTCATAGATGGGCCAAAACCCTCTAAGTATAAGAATTTTAAGAAAAGATATAATGAACCTACAAAACCTTCTCAATTAATAAAAGATATAAAACTTATAATAAAAAGAAAGATAAATAAAGAAAAGAATCTTTTCATCAAAAAGATAATGTAAAACCTAAGAAGCTAAGGTAAAGGAATATAAAATATTATAAATGTGACAAGATGGGCCATTATGCTAACAGATGTTATACTAAAAAGAAAATTGAAGAAATCAAAAATGAAGGTCTTCGTAGAATACTATTTAAGATAATGATTAATTCTGATCAAGACTTTACTTCTGAAGATGATCAATCTTCTATCTCTTTGGAAGAAGATAATTTTTATGAATATGATGGTTAATGTTATACACTTGATCAATTAAATTATTATAAGTCTATAGTAGATATGAATGGACTCTATGTCCTAACTACTGATGAAAGAAAGAATTTATTAGACTATA
Organism: Agave tequilana; assembly: GCA_038442645.1. NCBI lineage: Eukaryota > Viridiplantae > Streptophyta > Magnoliopsida > Asparagales > Asparagaceae > Agave > Agave tequilana. Next base: position 55,164 of record JAVJIF010011779.1, on the reverse strand, counting down.
TTATGAATAATGAAATGGATAAAATAATGAAGATTAAAATAATAGAATTAATAATCACTACTAAAGAAGAAGAAAAATTTTCTAGAATAGATAATATTTATAAAATTTCTGAAGTTCTAAAAAGATATAACATAAGGAGAAAAAATCAGTAACTATTCAAGACTTATATCAAAAAATTAATACATTAAAAAACAGAAATAAAAACCCTAAGAATGAATGAAATAATAGATTCAAGACTAGCTAAATTAGAATAGAGTAAAGATAAAAAAAATTGAAGAATTGAATGAAGAGGCTATACACCGAGAATATGACTCTACTACTCAAGATAATCAATTCTTACACACCATGAATTTAATAATAACTCAAAAATGGTACATAAAATAAACTTGCTTATAAATAATGAATTTTACATACAAGATCTAATAGTACTTGTAGATAGTGTGTTGATCTTAATTGCATAAAGGAAGGAATGATACCATTAAAATACTGTAAATACACTACTCAAACATTAAGTACTGCAAATAACAAATCATTAACTATACCATATAAAGTTACTGATGTTAACATTTGTAAAGATAAAGTTTATATTCCCCTACATTTTGTAATAGTAAAAGAAATATCATAACATGTTATACTAGGCACTCTTTTCTTAGAAAAACTGATGCCAATTAAACAAATTGATAAAAAAGGCATAATTACTGGTTATAAAGGACAAAGTATTATCTTTAAATTTATAACAAATCTTATAGTTAAACTTCTAAATGAAGTTAAAAAAATTTATCTAAAAGAAAATCAAATCAAATTAATTTTTTAAGAAGTTACTAAGACAAATATTACAAAGCATTTACAATCTAGTCAAATTCTACAAAGAATTAAACAAATTAAAGACAATTTTAAGTTACGAACGTGCAGTAATCTGTCTAATGCTTTTGAGAAAGGAAACAATATATTGTTTCTTTATCCTATAAAGAATCCTTTAATGAGAAAAATATTCCTATTAAGGCAAGACCTTACCAAATGAATAAAGAATACGTTGAACTCTGTAAAGAAGAAATTAATAATCTCTTGAATAAAAATCTAATTAGAAAGTCATATTCTCTCTGGAGCTGCACATCTTTCTATGTTAATAATGCAACTGAGAAGGAAAGTGGTGTTCCAAGACTAGTAATAAATTATAAACCACTTAATAAATTATCAAAATGGATTAGATATCCAATTCTTAATAAAAGAAACTTATTAAATTGTATAGCTATTGCTAAGATATTTTATAAATTTGATTTAAAATTTGGGTACTAGCAAGCGAGCAAGATAAATATAAAACTGCTTTCACCGTTTCATTTAGTTATTAAGAATGGAATGTAATGCCCTTTGGACTAAAAAATGCTCCATCAGAGTCAAAATATAATGAATGATATATTTATGAACTATACTAATTTTATATTATCCTATATTGATGATATATTAATATTTTCTAATACTTTAGATGAACATTTTAAATATCTAAATATATTTAAATATCTTGGTATAAAAAATGGTCTGGTTATATCCGCCCCTAAAATGAAACTATTCTAACAAGACATAAGATTTCTAGGACATATATTGTTAATGGAACCATAATTCCAATAAATAGAAGTATTGAATTCGCCACCAAGTTTTCAGATGAAATAACTGATACAAAATAACTGCAAAGATTTTTAGGCGCATTAAATTATGTAGCAGATTACTATAAAGACTTAGCTAAAGATAAAAATTTTGTATGATAGACTAAGGAAAAATGCTAAACCATGGTCCAAAGAACATACTGAATCAGTAAAAAGAATAAAACAAAATGTTAAAAATCTAGCTTGCCTACATTTTGCTAACTCTGACTAGTTTAAGATAGTAGAAACTGATGCTAGCAATATTGAGTTTGGAGGAATCCTCAAACAATTAAACCCAAATAAAAAATCAGAAGAATTAGTTAGATTCCATTCTGACAAATAGAATCCAACTCAGTATAATTATTCAACAATTAAAAAGGAACTCCTTAGCATAATAAAATGTATATATAAATTTCAAGATGATCTGCTTAATAAAAAATTCTTACTACGAATAAATTGTAGTTCTGCAAATCAATTATAGAAAAAAATGTTAAAAATTTAGCTTCAAAGCAAATTTTTACTAGATGGCAAGCTGAATTATCTATATTTGATTTTGATATTGAATACAATAAAAGTCGAGATAATTCTCTACCTGATTATTTAACCCGTAAATTTTTACAGTCCAATGCAGGGTTCAAGTGCAGATAGAGGCCAAGGGCGTGGAAGAGGCAAAACTCCCTGGCTTGTCTTATCCAAGCCAAATACGGGGAGGCCTTTAATAGCACTCAGTTCTCCTAATTCCTCATCATCTTCGTCGGAAAATATTCCTGATAGGGAAGAATCTTCTCACCAATCTCAAATATCCAAAACTTTAACTTTTAAAGAAATTCTTGAAGTTGAAGCAATATTCTAGCAGAAAAATATATCTAAGTTAATCATGACTCTTCAAAGGAATAATATTCCTAATTCATGAAAATTACTCCAATTTAATATCTCAATTACTAATAAACTTTGCAGGAATATCATGCCTAAATTTTGGCACAAGAAAAGCGAGAGAACTACTTCCGCTGCCCGAAGGAACTCAGTCATAAGGAGTACTACACCTTTAACCTTTTTCGAGCAATTAGTATTTTTTCTACATAACTCGTGCAAGACCTGATCCAAACTCTTCCTTCTGAAATATATTACAAAATATTTCAGTTACCCAACACTGCCGAAAACCAACTACTTCAAAAAATAAACCAGCTTTTCAAAAGGCTCTTATCGAGTCACCTTGCCTAATACTTTCATCCTTAAGCTCCTTCTGACTCCTAATACGTCTAAAATAAAGAAAATTTGGACTATTGAAAATGGTCTCTACTACGGACTGATTTCTCATTCTTATCAAGATAGAATATACACGTTCTCTACCTTAACCAAGACTCTTTAAAACTAAGAAACCTTTGCTCTGAAAAATTATACTTTAGATTCCATTCTATTCCACCTGTATGGGAAGATGAGCAGTATAAACCAGCCCAGCATTTCATCCTCATTTCTGAATATTATGGATGATGGAATACTCAACCTACACAATTTCTCAATACTATTGGAGCAGAGTTCTATGTTGAAGGAAATACATCCATATCACCAAAATATTTCAAGCATGAATCTGAAAATAGATCGAGTCTTTAATCAGCTATAAATGCAGTGTTCTGTAAAAACTCTTCGAGAAGGTTTGTATATTTTCCATCATTCGCCCAACTGGATTTTCGCCACTAATATGCAAGGAATTTTGAAGTTGCTTCTACCAAAATTCTATGGAGATTTTCTTCATGAGCCACACTGGCCAAGGCACCTCTAATAACGCATGCCATGACGTCGTCCTCACAAATGAAGGCAATGACAGAAGCTCTGACATCATCCACCAATCAGCCACTCGAGAAGAAGGAATCTAGCCTCTGTCCACCTAATCTAACATCAGATAAGACAGAATCTAGTCAGGTCATCAACCAATCAAGCACCAGATTAGAACGAATCCTACCACAGTTGAAGACAAAACTAGTTGAGCCCCGGGAAGCTGTCAGTTTTATTCCATCTGTCCCTACCTTGATATAGTGGAGAGAATATCATCATGAATGTTTCTTTACTTTCAAAAAGGAAAAGAAAATATAATCATGCCCCTTTTAGCTGGCATAAAACTTCTAAACTTACTGAGGCCTATATAAAGAGCAATGCTCTAATGAAGGAGGACATCGGCGAACAAACTCCCTCTTCTTTTGTAACCTCTTACTCACGTGCTGAGCCTCCCTCTTTCTTATTGTATAATTATCTAACCTTATAAAAATACTATTTATATAAATAAAAGTTTGGTGTGCTTCGCGTGGTCTTCTCCTCTCTCTCTCACAATCTCCCCCGCAATCCTGATATCAGAGCCATTAATGGCTAAGTAAGGTACTCTATTCTGTACTATTCTCATATAATTAATTTCTTTGCTAATTTATTTTTAGTTTAGATTATAGTTAGATGCTTAGATATTGTTAGTTCTGACTTCCACCTAGTGGAACGATATTTAAGTCACGTAGGACATGTTGCTGGGATGACGTTTAGTTTTTATAAATCGTTAATAGTCGTGCTAGGTTTTACAAACTAACAATAAGTTAGGTAATCTAAACTTAATCTAAAATATAAATAAGTTAAGTTACAGAGAAAAGAGTACATGATAGTTTTACTCTAAGCCTTCCAATGGACTTAATAGCTTCTAGCTCTAGAAATTTAACTAAAGGTAAATCTATTAAAAATTCTAATCAAATAGAATATCCTACAGAAATAGAAGGCTTAATAAATGATCTATCCCTAAAGTACCAGCTAAAGAAATTTATAATATAGAAATATTTGATTTTAAATCTTCTGTAGCAATTAAAAATATAGAAAAAATAATTCAAGTAGATAATAATGAACAATTAATAAAATTATTAAATGAAGAGGACTTATCATCCTTCATAAATAAATATAATTTTATTCATATTGGGCTGATTCAAATAGCCTTAAAATCTTTAACACTTCAGGGTTAAATGCTTCCTTATTGACATCACTAAGATATGCTAGATGTTTAGATTATATTCAACCCTTAATGGGAGTCATGCAAACTAATCTTTGTTATGGCCCAGTTTATTTTAATGTCCATCCAAATTTAAGTTTATCATTAATAGATCCAAATATATTTGAGGCAGCTACTTTGAATATAAAAACACATTGCTATAATTTTATGCCTAGATCTGAAACAATTGCAGTAATATTTAGAATTCATTATAAAGTCCTAAATACATTAGCACATAAAGCTAAACAAATAACTAAATCAGGAAAAACAACACTGGTTGAAATAAATTTATTATCATTTAATATAGCTATAAATAGAATTTTAAGATGGGAAGAAATAAATTTTTCACAAAATTAGTTATTAACTTCTTCCATTCCTCCAAGGCCTATTATAGTAACAAACTTAGATCAAATAATTAAGACTGAGGATGGAGAAGTAGAAGTTAAATTTAATCTAAAATTAATAACTAGAATCTCTAGTTCTAAAAATTCTAATTTTGAAAATTAATTAGCTAAGAGTTTCAATGGTAACAGAAAAGATCAAAATTTAATATTTAAAAATAGAAGAGACAAAGAATTAGAAGTTCAAGGTGGTTTCTAATTCTTCAATAGCTCATCCAATATACGAGAAATCTAATCCAGGTTCTCCTACCCAGTCAGATGTGAATTTTCAGATTTAAATGGATTTTACACCAGGAAGTATTATATGAAAATTCTTAAATCAAAAATACAATGAAAATATTTATTTTAAATACTGGTTTGAAAATACTTTTCCAATTGGGGTTAGATATTACTATAAAGATGAATATTACAAACATCTTACTCAAATAAATAAATTGGGATTTTTCTCAGAATGGTTTGTAGAGACATATATCAATGATGAATTTAATAAATTAAATGTTTTGGAAGAACATTATAAATCTTGGGCTACCTTAAATGGTAGAAAAATAAACGCAATGTATCCTCCTGAAGAAACTATAAAACTCTCCGCTACTTCAGATTCAATAGAAGCAGCAACTCCTATTAAGGTTCAAATTGTACCTAGAGACAAAATAATAAAAGAATTACAAAAGATAATTAAGCAAAATAATTACACAAATATTTATATTCAAGTCTTAGGACAACAATTAACTAGAATAGAATTTATCATAGAAATATTAATAAATAAAATAAATCAAGTCGCTCAACTAGAAACTCCTTTAATAAAAAAAAGAAGCTAAAATAGACTATGTTCCTATAAATTCACCTCCTAAAATTACTGGATTTAACTTTATTCCCAAAAGGAAGAAATTACTTCTTTAATAAAATAATTAAAAAGGCAAATTTAAATACTATCTAAGGTAATTCGTCTGACTCTGATAAAGAGATATATGAAGAACTTGATGAACCTGAAGAACCAATATCAGACATATCAAATGAAGATGAACTTGATTTAAATCAAATAACCAATATCGAAGACTCATTTAAAGAAAGTGTGAAACCTAATGAAATTAATAAACTTGATTTTAAGTCATGAAGAAGGGCTGACAAATATTATTATTTTAAATGACCAACCCTAATGGATATATTATTTGAAGAATTTGCGGGAGAGATTGAGAGAGAGAGAGGGGAAAGCCACGCGAAGCACACCAAACTTTTATTTATATAAAGAGTATTTTTACAAGGCTAGATAATTATACAATAAGAAAGAGGGAGGCTCAGCACATGAGCAAGAGGTTATAAGAGAAGAGGGGGTTTGTTTGTCGATGCCCTCCTTCGTTAGAGCATTGATCTTTATATAGGCCTCAGTAAGCATAGAAGTTTCATGCCAGCTAAGAGGGGCATGATTATATTCTCTTTTACTTTTTAAAAGTAAAGAAACATTCATGACGATATTCTCCCCACTTTATCAAAGTAGGGACAGATGGAATAAAACTGTCGGCTCCCCAGGGCTCAGTCAGTTTTGTCTTCAACTGTAACAGAATTCGTTCTGATCTGGTGCTTGATTGGTTGATGATGTGGCTAGATTCCTTCTTATCTGATGTTGGATTAGTTGGACTGAGGCTAGATTCCTTCTTACTAGGTGGTTGATTGGTGAATAATGTCAATGCTTCTGTCATTACCTTCATTATTGACGATGGCGTCATGGCATGCGTCATTAAAGGTGTCTTGGCCAGTGAGACTCATGAAGGAAATCTCCAGAGAATTTTGGTAGAAGCAGCTTCAAAATTCCTTGAACATTAGTGGATGTCGAAAATCCAATTGAGCGAATGATAGAAAATATGGAAACCTTCTGGAAGAGTTTCTACAGAACACTGCATTTATAGCTGATTAAAGACTCGATCTATTTTCAGATTCATGCTTGAAACATTTTGGGGTATGAATGTATTTCCTTCAACATAGAACTCTGCTCCAATAGTATTGAGAAATTGTGTAGGTTGAGTATTCCACCATCCATAATATTTAAAGATAAGGACAAAATGCTGGGCTGGCTTGTATTGCTCATCTTCCCATACAAGTGGAGTAGAAAGAAATCTAAATTATAATTTTTCAGAGCAAAGATTTCTTACTTTTAAAGAGGCTTTGGTTAAGATAGGGAACAGGTATATTCTATCTTGATTAGAATGAGAAACCAGTCTGTAGCAGAGACCATTTTCAATAGCCTAAATTTTCTCTGCTTTAGAAGTATCAGGAGTTAGAAGGAGCTTAAGGATGGAAGTATTGGGAAAGGTAATTCGATAAGAGCCTTTTGAAAATGTATGATAAAGCTGGTTTATTTTTTGAAGTAGTTAATTTTCAACAGTACTGGATAATTAAAATATTTTGTAATATATTTCAGAAGGAAGGGCTTGGATCAGGTCTTGCATGAGTTATTGTCTAGTATGTAGAAAAAATACTAATTGTTCAGAAAAGGTTAAAGGAGTAGTACTCCTCATGACTGAGTTCCTTCAGGCAGCGGGAGTCGTACTCTCGCCTTTCTTGTGCCAAATTTAGGCATTATATTCCTGCAAAGTTTATCAGTAATTGAGATATTAAATTGGAGTAATTTTCAATAATTAGAAATATTATTCCTTTGAAGAGTCATAATTAACACAAATATATTTTTCTGATAGAATATTGCTTCAACTTCAAGAATTTCTTTAACAGTTGAAGTTTTGAATATTTGATATTGGTGGGAAGATTCTTCCCTATCAGGAATATTTTCTAATGATGATGAAGAATTAGGAAAATTAGATATTATTAAAGGCCTCCCCGTATTAGGCTTGAATAGGACAAGGCAGGGAGTTTTGCCTTTTTCACGTTCTCGGCCTCGACCTGCATTAGAACCCTACATTTGACTGTAGAAATTTACGGGTTAAATAATCAGGTAAAGAATTGTTGCTACCTTTAATATTTTCAATATCAAAGTCAAAAATGGACAGTTCAGCCTGCCATCTATCAAAAATTTATTTTGAAGCTAAGTTTTTAACATCTTTTTCTATAATTGATTTGGCAGAACTGCAACCTATTCGTAGTAAGAATTTTTTATTAAGCAGATCATCTTGAAATTTATAGATACATTTTATTATGACAAGGAGTTCTTTTTTAATTGTTGAATAATTATGCTGAGTTGGATTCCAGCTGCTAGAATGGAATCTAACTAATTCTTCTGATTCCTAATTTAGATTTAATTGTTTGAGAATTCCTCCAAACCCAATATTACTAGCATCAATTTTTACTATCCTAAACCAGTCAGCGTTAGTAAGATGTAGACAAGATAAATTTTTAACCTTTTGTTTTATTCTTATTACTGATTTAGTATATTCTTTAAACCATGATTTAGCATTTTTTTCTTAGCCTATCATACAAAATTTGTGTCTTTAGCTAAGTCTTTATAGTAGTCAGCTACATAATTTAATGCACCTAAAAATCTTTGCAGTTGTTTTGCATCAGTTATTTCATCTGAAAATTTGGAGGCGAATTTAATACTTCTATTTATTAGAATTATGGTCCCATTAACAATATTATGTCCTAAAAATCTTATCTCTTGTTGAAATAGTTTCATTTTAGGTGCGGATATAACCAGACTATTTTTTATGATAAGATATTTAAATATATTTAGATGTTTAAAATGTTCATCTAAAGTATTAGAAAATATTAATATATCATTAATATAGGATAATATAAAATTAGTGCAGTTCATGAATATGTCATTCATTATATTTTGAAATTCTTATGGAGCATTTTTTAGTCCAAAGGACATTACATTCCATTCATAATGACTAAATGGAACAGTGAAAGCAGTTTTATATTTATCTTTCTCGCTTATTTGAATTTGCTAGTATCCAGATTTTAAATCAAATTTAGAAAATATCTTAGCAATAGATATACGATTTAATAACTCTCTTTTATTAGGAATTGGATATCTAATCCATTTTAACACTTTATTAAGTGGATTATAATTTATTACTAGTCATGAAACACCGTGTTCCTTCTCAGCTGCATTATTAACATAGAAAGGAGTGCCTAGTATAACATGTGATATATGGTGTAGTTAATGCTTTGTTATTAGCAGCACTTATTGTTTGAGTAGTATATTCACAGTATTTAAATGGTATCATTCCTTCCTTTATGCAATTAAGATCAGTACCACTATCTACAAGTGTTATTAAGTGTTGCATGTAAAATTCATTATTGATAAGCAAGTTTATTTTTATGTACCATTTTTGAGTTATTATTAAATTCATAGTTTGAAAGAATTGATTATCTTGAGTAGTAGAGTCATATTCTGGGTGTACAGCCTCTTCATTCAATTCTTCAATTTTCTGTTCTAATTTAGCTAATCTTGAATCTATTATTTCATTCTTCATTTTTAGGATTTTTTCTGTCTTTAATGTATTAATTTCTTGATGTAAGTCTTGAATAGTTACTGGTTTTTTCTCCTTATGTTTATATTTTTTTAGAACTTCAGAAAGTCTATAATATTATCTATTTCAGGGAATTTTTCTTCTTTTTTAGTAGTGATTATTAATTCTATTATTTTAGTCTTCATTGTTTTATCCATTTCATTATTCATAATATAGTTTAATAAATTTTTTCTTTCATCAGTAGTTAGGACATAGAGTCCATTCATGTCTACTATAAACTTATAATAATTTAATTGATCAAGTGTACTACATTGATTATCACATTCATGACAATTATCTTCTTCAGAAGAGGTAGAAGATTGATCTTCTTCAAAACTTGATCAGAATTAATCATTATCTTTAATAGTGTTCTACGAAGACCTTCATCTTTGATTTCTTCAAATTTCTTTTTAATATAACATCTGTTAGTATAATGGCCTATCTTGCCACATATATAACATTTTATATTCCTTTTCTTTAGCTTCTTAGTTTTTACATTATCTTTTTTTATGAAAGATTCTTTTCTTTCTTTATCTTTCTTTTTATTATAAGTTTTATATCTTTTATTAATTTGAGAAGGTTTTGTAGGTTCATTATATCTTTTCTTAAAATTCTTATACTTTGGGGGTTTTGGCTCATCTATGACAAATTGCCTACAAAATTCTCCTAATTGCTTGCTTTCAGAGAGTAACCTTTGATTGATGTCTTAATTTTAAGTCATTACATAAAACTTGTCCTTCTTGGATACAGGAATTTATCAGATTTCTATAAGTATAATTTTGATATGGTATTGTACCATTATTTTTATCTCTGAGAGTTTTTCTAACTCTCTCAGTAAAGAGATTTAGTAAGCCATCAATTAACTTAGATTTCCAATGCACATTATTAGTATCATTAAGTAACATTACTCTACTTAAAAAGTATCTCTGTACCATCTAAAATGAGTTAAAGTTAGACATTTTAAATTTTTTAGAAGAGTTTTATTCTTCTCTCCATGATCTGTCACTCCTCCAGTGAAGTGTTCTAAAATAGTCAATATTAATGTATACAGTGCATCTTAGGTTGGAATATTGTTTTTGTTTAATAGTGTAACACCCCGCTCCCGGAATACGTACTTAGTTGCGTATTCGTATTTTCTGATCGTATTTTTGGTTTACTTCCTGTATTCATTTTGTATTATGAATTATTTATATGATCGTTTTACCTTGGATCCGGATTCGTGGACTCGGATTCAGCCCTAATCTGAACCGGGGACCCGATCTCAGGTTATTACTCGATTTAGTCTTTCTGGTATTCAGATTTGACCGATTTCAGTTTCAAACATCATTTTCCAATATTTTAGATTTTTCATAATTTTCTGAAATTTTCCAGAATTAAATTGAAAATCTTCAAAACCGGTATGGACCAATACCATTGACCGATTCTCGGATTTTTAATTTACAAACGGAGTAGAATTTCTAAAAAATGGTTTTCACATTATTTCTTAAAATCACATCTTCTATCTAAATACTTTTTCTGGGATTTTTCTGAATTTATCAAAATCCGGCCGAAACGGTTGACTTCAGGATTTTTATTTTGAAAATGAGATCAAATTTCTGAAAACCGATTTCACCAAAAATCTTTATATAATATTTATTATTTTTGGGAAGCTTTTCAAGCTTCTTTATTTTTTAGACTTTTCCGGAGTTTTCGGTGTTTTCCTAGATACCGGAATTCTATCCAGATATTTTATTTCCTCTTTTCTCTATTTTCTCTCTCCTCGCTAGACGCGAGTTTCACCAACCTGGATTCATCATTAAATGCAGAGATCCTCTCCATACTGCATTTAATGCACTGCTAATCAATTCCAATCAAGTCAAATCTGACTTTTGTCCTTTCTGTAAACGCAGTATTTGCGTTTTTTTCCAAACACGAGTTTTCATCCTCGCGTCTGGGCAATTGCCAGACGCGAGTCTTTGTTGGATGGGGACGCAGCCCATTCCCTTTGAATGAAACGCATGTTTCATTCAATATGATGTCAATGGCAAAACTTGTAATATCTCCAAACTTTTTATATATATACACCCCCACTCCTTCTCTCTCTTCATTATTTCTCTCCTTTCTTCTCCAACAACAACCAACAGAGAACAGCAGCCCAAAAGCCACCGTCCCTTGCCCATTGGCCGGCCATCTTCTCCATCTCCAACCTCCATCTCCACCAACTACTCCACCTTTCTCTCCTCCATCTCCTCCACCATTCCAATAACAACACCAACTCCAATCTCCAACATCACCTTCTTCTTCCTCTCTTTCCACCAAACAACCCATTCTTACCATCAAACTTCACCACCTTCTCCACCACCACCTACACCACCTTAACCACCACGAACCACGCCATCTTTCTCTCCTCGGAATACTCTTTCTAACGAGGTATAGCTTCGTTCTCTGAAGCCTCGTTTCCAAAACTCCATTTTCACCATTTCAACTAGAGTTGCATCACCATTGGTTGGACTTGGGGCTTTAGCCACCCGTCTCCGGCCACTTCCGGCCATCTCCAACCATCTCCGACCATCGCCGGCCATCCTCCCTTTCCGTTTTCATTCTTTCCTTTCCTTCTTTCTTTCTTTTCCTTCTTTCTTTCTTTCCTTTCTTTTTCCTTTCCTTTTCCTTTTCCTTCTCTTCTCTGTTTTTCTCCCAAACCTGCGTCTGACTTCTTTCCCTGCGTCCCACTCTTCCTCTTTCCCTATCTCTCTCCTTCTCTGTTAATTGCTAGACGCAGCTCACCCCCGCGTCCAAGCAATTCCTTAACGCGATCTTCGCGTTCTCGATATTTGTATAACGCGGCCTTCGCGTTCCTGTATTGACGCGGCGCGGAGCTCATGCCCGCGTCTGTGTCCTTCTCGTGTCAACACGACGCGGAGCTTATGCCCGCATCCGTGTTCTTCTCGTAATAACGTGACGCGGAACCTACGTCCGCGTCCGCGTTCTCCTCGTGTCCTGACTTGAACGCGGGTCTCGAACCTCACGTTTGTGACATCCTTGCAACGCTATTTCCCACGTCTGCTATTTCTCGCGTCTGCTTTTCCCGCGTCTCCATTCTCTCTCCTCTTGGTTCATTCTCTCTCCTCTCTCTCTCATTCTCTTTCTCTCTCTTAATTTTCTCCTCTCTCTATCACTTTCCCTTTAAACGCGTTGACGCGTTCATTTCCTGGATTTCGGAGATCGGAGATTTCACTGTGTTTTCTAAAGATTTAGGCGAGTGTTCTCGCCTCTATTCGATTTTACCCGCTTCGTCGGGTCGACTTGTATTGGCATTATGTATCACCTAACATGTTACTGCTTGATGCATGTTCCTACTATGTTATCTCTTATCACTTGTCACCTGTCATGATATGACTTGCCACATGTCTAATATCACCTACAAGGCATATAACACATGACACCTGATATGCTGCTACTTGACACTTGTTCCTTATTATGACATGACTTATAACCTGTCACCTACCCGATCACTTGTCACTGTCATGATTAAAATCTGATACCTGTTATGATTAACTCTCTACTCATGATTATCACATTACGGGAATGTAGAACTTGATCTCTTGTTATGAACTCCTGTTATGCTTGTTATGTACTCCTGTTATGACTAGTTATGATCCTACTCATTCTCGTAATCCGATAATTATGTTAATAAGCTATAAAAAGGATGACTTTCACGGGAAATGGGAGGAAGTGATGGATGCCGGTATGATGCCTTGCTTATAGTAATGGAATACAAAAACTGACGATTCGTGTTAGGGGGATTTCAGGCCCCCAGAAGTGCGTGTTAGGGGGATTTAAGGCCCCCAATGGCTGTGTCCCGGGCGGACGGGAACTACTATAAGTATGAGCTATCAGTTCTTCATCAGCTTCTGATAACCAACCTCGACTTACTTATATATGGATGTATGTATGTTGAGATGTACACCAGGACACATACCTAGATATATGGGTCGGACGAGTAATAATAATAAAATGCCAAGATAATAACTTGTTATGTTGTCCTACAACTTGGTTATACCACTTGTTTCGCCACAATTGCATTCGCCGGGTTTTACTTTGGATTTTCGAATTTATGATTATTATACTATACATGTTCATGTCCTGCCTTTCCACTTATATTCTATTCCGCCAGTCTCCTGCCCTTATCTTATCATATCATGAGAAGTTCCTGCTTGATATTACTTGTTATATACCTACTTACCCTTGCATGCTTGTGCTCACGACACGGTTTTCCTATGCATGTTTATGATTCGGATTTGTCGACACACTTATACTTATCTTGGCACGCCACCTGGCATTCGCATCACCACTCGTTAGGGGAGTTCTGACTCCTCTGGATCCTCATGTCCAGGTCTTGGAGCTTGGAGCGTGTAGATTCTCCTAGTTGCTGATCAGAGTGGCGCAGCGGTAGCGTGGATCTCCAGCAGACCGTCCAGAGCCTTATCCTTCCAGGCCCCCTGTTTGGCCCTAGAGTTTTCCTATTATGACTCTGAGCCTATTTTTGTACTGTTCATACTTGTACATCCTTTGTATTCTCGCATTTGCGCCATACTGGTGATGTAATATTCTTGTAATATTTATCACTTCCTGTGATAACTTTGTAATTGTACTCATGTGTTGGAATGTATAATGCACCACTTGCTTCCGTACTCTTATTCTTGCCTGTACTGATGCTTAGCGTATATACGTGAAGGTATTTCTGACTTGCGTATATACGTCGCAGTAACGTCTCCGTACCCGCAGGGCCGGGGCGTTACAAATAGCATTAAATATTTCTAATTTTTGTTCCGATGTGATACAATGATCCTACTATCCCTTTAAAATGTCAGTAAAATCACAAGTAATATTAGTTATATCTTTATCAGAATTATTATTTTGCTTACAGACAGTAGCATACATCATCATCCTATGTAATTGGTCATGGATTACTTTTTCGGAAGCACCATCAATATTCCATTCATAGATGGTTTTTCTATGATAGGAATTCTGAACTAAATTATCATTTTCTTCAAATAATATATCCATTGAGGTTGGTCTTTTATAATAATATTTATCAGCCCTTCTTTGTGGCTTAAAATCAAGTTTATTAATTTCATTAAGTTTCATACTTTCTTTAAATAAGTTTTCGATATTGGCTATTGGATTTAAATCAAGTTCATCTTTATTTGATATGTCTGATATTGGTTCTTCAGGTTCATCAAGTTATTCATATATCTCTTTATCAGAGTCAGATGAATTACCTGGAATAGTATTTAAATTTGCTTTTTTAATTGTTCTTTTAAAGTAAGTATTTTCTTCTTTATAAAGTTTAAATCCAACAACTACAGGAGGTGATTTTATAGGAATATCGTCTGTTTTAGCTTCCTTTTTTATTAAAGGAGCTTCTAGTTGAGAGACTTGATTTATTTTATTTATTAATATATTTATAGCAGATTCAATTCTAGTTAATTGTTGTCCTAAGACTTGAATATAAACATTTGTGTAATTATTTTGCTTAATTATCTTTTGTAATTCTTTTATTATTTCTTCTCTAGGATCAATTTGAATCTTAATAAAAGCTGCTGCTTCTGTTGAATCTGAAGCAGTAGAGAGCTTTATAGTTTCTCCAGGAGGATACATTGCATTTATTTTTCTACTATTTAGGGTAGCCCAAAATTTATAATGTTTTTTCAGAATATTTAATTTATTAATCATTGATATATGTCTATATAAACCATTCTAAGAAAAATCTCATTTTATTTTTTTGAGTAAGATGTTTGTAATATTCATCTTTATAGTAATATCTAACCTCAATTGGAAAAGTTTTTTTCAAGCCAGTATTTGAAATAAATATTTTCATTGTATTCTTGATTTAAGAATTTTCTTAGAATACTTTCTGCTATAAAATCCATTTAAATGTGAAAATTCATATATGACTCGGTAGGAGAACCTGGATTAGCTTTCTCGTAGATTGGATGAGCTATTGAAGAATTAGAAACCTTTATACCTTGAACTTCTAATTCTTCGTCTCTTCTATTTTCAAGCATTACATCTTGATCTCTTCTGTTACCATTGAAATTCTTAGCTAATTGATTTTTAAAGTTAGAATTTTAGAAACTAGATATTCTAGTTATTAATTATGGATTATATTTAACTTCTACTTCTCCATCCTCAGTCTGAATTATTTGATCAAATCTGTTTCTATAATAAGCCTTGGAGGAATGGAAGAAGATAATAACCAATTTTGTGAAAAATTTATTTCTTCTCATTTTAAATTTTATTTGTAGCTATATTCGATGATAATAAATTTGTTTCAACCAGTGTTATTTTTCCTTCTTTAATTATTTGTTTAGCTTTAGGTGCTAATGTATTTAGGACTTTATAATGAATTCTAAATATTACTGCAATTGTTTCAGATCCCGGCATAAAATTATATCCATTTATTTTTATATTTAAAGTAGCTGCTATATTTGGATCTGTTAATGATAAACTTAAATTTGGATAGACATTAAAATACACTGGGTCATGACAAAGGCTAGTTTGCATGACTCCCATTAAGGATTGAATATAATCTAAACATCTAGCAGCTCTTAGTGATGTCAATAAGGAAGCATTTAACCCTTGAAGTGTTAAAAGTTTTAAGGTTATTTGAATTAGCCCAATATGAATAAAATTATATTTATTTATGAGGGATGATAAGTCCTCTTCATTTAATAATTTTATTGACTGTTCATTATTATCTGCTTGAATTAATTTTTTCATAGTTTTAATTGCTACGGAAGATTTAAAATCAGACATTCTTATATTATAAATTTTTTTAGCTGGTACTTTTGGAATAGACCATTTATTAAGTCCTTCTATTTGTATAGGATATTCTATTAGATTAGAACTCTTAACAGATTTATCTTTAGTTAAATTTCTAGAGCTAGAACCTATTAAGTCCATTAGAAGGCTTTTAGAGTAAAACTATCATGTACTCTTCTCAGTTAATTAATTACTTTGCTAACTTATTTTACTTTAGATTATGGTTAGATGCTTAGATATTGTTAGTTCTGGCTTCCACCTAGTGGAACGACATTAAGTCGCATAGGACATGTTGCCGGGATGGCGTTTAGTTTCAGTAAATCGTTGACAGTCGTGCTAGGTTTTACATACTAACAATAAGTTAGGTAATCTAAACTTAGTTTAAAATAAAAAATAAGTTATCTTAGCAACTAGTACACACACATACATGCATACACACACACATACGTGTACACACACACATATCCTTTTTACTATTCAGAATGTGAGTTCTGACAATATTATTGTTTATTTGTTAAAAAAATATTTACCAGGATCCTTCTGCATGCACCAGCATTTAATGCAAGTCTTCAATTTAATACTGCAGTCCGAGCAAAGAGATGGCCTAACAATATGTCGTGAAAGACAAAAGTGTACTTCTCACTCTAATGTTAAAGCAAATTATTATGCTCGGAAAATTGGTTTTTTTTTTTTTTTTTTTTTGGGTTGTGGGGGGGGTGGGGGTGGGGGTCGGGGGGGGTGTGGCGCACCAGTCAATCCATGTACGTGCAGCTTTTGTTATGCTGGGATGTATATTGTTCACTATTTTGGAGATGCACTAATTATGACCTAGTTTGATTTTCGTCAAAGGTACGCTCTACTTCTTTAAGTAGCGAGTAACATGTCCGTGTGCTTAATCCCCTTAATTCGCTTCCCTGTTCAATTCTCAGGGCAATGCTATAAAGGGACGGTCGGATACTTTATGTGCAAATCATATGCTGAAAAAATGGTAAGGACTTGGCGTCTCTTGCTGCTCGAAAACAAAAGTACCTCTTCATTTAGTATCAAAATTCACATTGTAATCATTTTTATCTTTTTTTTTTGTTTCTATAAGTAAAATACTAAACTTTGACAGGAACCTGTGCAGCCACTGTCATCAGAATTTTTTTTCTTTTTTCTTTTTTTTTTTTTTTTGAGAGAGAAATTGTCATCAGAGTTCTATCCCAGAAAAGACATCATTTTTAGAGTTTTCTGGAAGTTTTTCTAAGCATCCATCTTAAATCATGTTCTGTGACAGGGATTGGTTTGCAAGCTACAGTCTTCTAGGTTCCTGGTTTTATTCCATAGATTCTTTGGATTATCATGTTAAATGAAAGAATATGGCCACGAGAAGTTTCACGAAAGCATATTTGAATCAAACAGTGTATATCCTTATTCAAATGTATACCATCTCATAATCTAACTTTATTTACATTTTTGTATTCGTGTATTATTTTCACCTGTAATACGTCCACATGTTGTATTGTCAGACTTTCTTTGAAATTTCTGTTTAGACATTCTTCCTCTCAAGTAAACAGAATTTTGTACAGAAAAAGTTACATATTCATCCTGAAATTGCTTCCATCTACTCTGAGAATCGCTTCAATATTAAGTCGTCATGATATCCTTTTGCATATGCAGGTTTTAGAGGTAAGCAGTTCATTGGATGGGAGGCCTAACCGCAATTGTGGAAAGCTGCTAGCTGGTGACTGCAGCAAGGTTGGAAATTCTCACCCAACTTGAGAATCTGACAATTTGAAACTTCCCTAAGATGAAATTATTGACGGAGATTCTGCTACTGCAACTGCACAGATTATGGACAGGTACGAGCTTTTACTTAAGGTTTGAGTACTTACTTGCATTCCCCTACATCTGATTGTATGACTTGATGTGTTGATACACAATGAAATTACTATATCGCCACCATCTCATGGTTTCACAGTGCGATCAATTAGGTAAATCTATACTAATATAACCAGTGGAAAATGAACTATTTAAGTATGAAAACTTAGTTATAATGTAATTACTAATTAGACTCGACTTAATCTTCTGAACATTTTATCCTGTCGTGATCTCAACTCAAGAGCAAAACGGATGGTACGTCTCCACCATTTCGAGGGTCTGTATGGTTTCCCTAATATGTGATCAGTGCCAGAAAATCTGCAATGTCTACTGCCCAGTTTCAGAGGCTTATTATTTCCATGTGCCAAACATGGAAAGTATCAATAAGTCTCACACATCCTGTCGAGCAGCAACCGAGTGTAGCGAAATTGATATTCTCTGATACCAATTGTTGTAACAAATCGGCGCTCTAACACCAATTTTACTCCCGAGATCGACGTTTGCGGAACTTGGTAATATGATCAGTACTTGTAAAAGAAAAACTGTTGTAAAGCAAACCAGCAATACCTAAACAAAAAGGCAATAAGAAATAACATGAGAATTTAACGTGGTTCGGCCCAAACTTGGCCTACGTCCACGGGGAGAGAACTTGAGAGAGAGCTTTATTAATAACTTAATACAAAGGGATTTGATGCAATAAGAGTATTCACCTTCCTCCTTAATGTAGACCTAGATTACAAAAGATTACCTTATCTCTAAACAACTTCACCTTTCTCCTCTCTTTCTTGACTTCCTTCGGATCTCCTTTTGTTGGAGATATTCTTCTTGTTTGAAACAATTACGATGTTGGGTTACAATTTTTATTAATAAGATTTTACAAGACAACACTTATTTGGACTATGAGATGATCTTGGCCATTGGATACCTGAAAAATCTTAATAAATCATATTAGGAGCTGATCTTCTTGATCTAAAAGAATTCTAGACCCTTTAATCTTTATAAACAAACTCTTCATTGAACAAAAATTGAGTCATATTTGTACTCCACTAGAAGAAAAAAAACATGCGCCTGAAAAGAAAACTGATTCTACTCCAGAAACGTCGCTATTAGTTGACTAGTTCCTGAAATTAGTCGACTAATGTACTAATATAGTCAACTACTGTAAATTGCCTCCTCTCTGGATCCTGCCTAGTTGACTATATAGTCGACTAGTCTTGTGTATTAGTCGACTAATACACTTATAGTCGACTAACTTGTTCCATCTGGTTTCTGTTTCTCCTGCTTCAAGTTATCGTCTTCTCCAACTCGATTAGATCTTCTTGGACCATCATCTCCTCTTTAAAACAAGGCAAAAACCTAACAATCTCCACCTTGACTTGCTTTTCAAGTCTTTAATACAACACCTTGAGATTTGGATTACTATCTTGATTCTTTCCTTGATTATAACCATGCTATGAAGCTTTTAACTCTTGCCCTCTCTCTTCTGGGTCTTTGGCTATGACAATGGCTTGGGCTATGTCGAGCCTTAACCAGATGCATCATTTCTCTTTCCCGCAACACTTTGATCGGGTTCACGTCCGGTGCAGTCTTTCTTGAAGCTCCACCTCGCGATGAGCTTCCTTCCAAGTTTATCCCTGAAACTCTATCTCGAACTGAGTTTTCTTCCTTCAGCTTGTATAACCCTTCACACTTCTCTGCTTTCAGGATTACCCTGTCTCCTGACTAACTATGATGACGCCTTATTGCACTTGAATCTGGCATCATTCTTCGTTGAGTAACTCTATGGATATTAGATTGTACCGTGCCTCTGGCACATACCGGACCACCTCCAGAGCATGCACCGTCTCATCTCTTTATGTAACCTTGATTGTCCTAGTGTCGATGACCTTGCAAGCCGAACCATTTACCATCTTGACAGTCCCTTCTTTCTTTGCAATTAAGGAGTTGAACAGCTCTTTTTGGGAACATACATGAATCGTACTACCTGAATCAAATATCTAGCCTTTACCTTGAGAAGTGTTGTCTTCAATATAAGAAGCCATTAATACTTCGATGTCATCTACACCGCTTGCTATGTCTGCCTTCATAGTTTACCTCTTCTTCTTCAACCACTCTTCCTAATGCTTGCAGTCATTCTTTCAATGACCTTCTCTGTGACAAAAGTGACATGCTTTTGACGAGTCCGAACCTTTCTTTCCTTCTCCTCTTTTCCTTCCCGTGACACCAAACTCGATCCTGTCTGCTCCTCTTGATTTGGTATTTTCTTAATTTCATTAGATAAGAGAGTTGACTTGACCTCCTTCAAGATGAGAGCTTTCTTACAGTAGAGCATGATGGTGACGATGTGATCATATGACTGTAAAAGCGAACTGAGAAGTATCAACGCCTTGTCTCGTCGATCTTGACATCAATAGCTAAAAGCTCGCTGATGATCTTGTTGAAGAAGTATAAATGCTCCAACACTGTTGTCCCTTCGATCATGCGTAGCCCATATAGTTATTTCTTAAGATACATCTTTATTGGAGAGGCTTTTCATCATATACAATATTTCTAATCTTAACCACAATCCCGTAGTCGTTTCTTCATCCATCACGTTGTACATCACCTCGTCTGCTAGATATAATTGGATCGTGTTTGCTGCCTATAGATCATTCTCCTCTCAATCCTTATATCATGTACCTACAGGTTTTAATGACTTACCCAATAAGGTCTTATAAAGACTGTTGCACTGGCAACGTCTTCACCCTCTTTGCTATAAATCGAAGTTTCCTTTACCGTTGAACTTCTTGTAACGCCCCGATCCCAAAGATACGGAGACGTCACTGCGACGCATATACGTAGGTCGAATGGAGCCCCCACGTATATACGCTAAGCAAATAATACAACAAGCAACAGAGTATAACACACAGCGTGACCCAACCATATGCCAACATATAAGGTAAAAGTACAGAGTTATACAAGTTATGATATACAAAATCACCATACAGTGTCCATTATCACAACTCCAGTCCGAAAAGAAACAAGATACAACCAAAAATACAAAAATGCTCACGTGTGGATGGAGACCACGTGAACCAAAAGAAGTGCCGGGCACGCTGGATCTAGGACTGGTCGGACTGATCTCCAAGGTAAGCCAAGTCCTCAGCGGAAGGCTCCACCTCGTTCCAGACCTCTGAATCTGAATGTGCAAATCCAAAGGGTCAAGACATAATACGAGAAATAAAATAGTCAAGTGACAATAGGATCATGAATAGTGGTAGAAGAGCAATACTAAGTAACCATGCATGTCAGGATATGTAACTATGTAAGGTAATGACATATGAAATGAATATACAATGAGTGCCTTATTATTATTACTTGTCTTACTGTGATATCTAGCTATGTGGCCCAGCGTCCCAGGACACATAGATCCATATCCTAGTATGACAAGGTTGTTATTGGAAATAGCGGTTATATCGACGAACTATGTTTACAGTGGGTGAAACCGGAAGTAATAAAGCCTGAACAGTGAAGCCTGAATAATGAAACCTGAATAGTGAAGCCTGCTCGGTCCCCTGGCGTACCACAGGTCAGACCGGAACAATATTTGTACAATATTGTTTAAACCACTGTAAACACGAACACATACCGATATTCCGCATATTTTCCCCCGACCCATGTGTAAGTTGGTGTATTTTATGAAAAGTCAGATACTTCATGCTTGGTTTTAAGGATAGCATGAAGGGTTGGTGATAGTTCATATTTAACAAATTATGGGATGATATTATATAACAAGAAGCCATGAAGCATGAATTAGACAAGTTCCACCATGTAACAAGTCATGAAGCATGAATAAAGTACTTCCATCAGGTAACATGTCATACGGTATAGATATGATGTATATAACAAGACTAGTATAGTGTACATGTATCAGGAAATACCAAAAATCAGAAAAGAAACAAGTCTGAAAACTGTCCCAGGATTTGGCCTAACGGTCGACCTCCGGTCGACTGCCGGTCGACTGGGAAATGAACTGGCGGTTGAGTCCCGGTCGCCTGCCGGTCGACTGGGCGGGAGCCGTGAGCTCCAGATTTGGCCGGTCGAGTTGCGGTCGACTGCCAGTCGACCGCCCGCTCAAGTCGTGCAGGTTGTGCACATCGGCAGAGTCCCGGTCGACTCCCAGTCGACCGGTCCTCGGGAAAATTCTGCTATTAGAGCAGAATTCCAGATTCTGAAGGGATCGGTCTCTACAGTCTAAAAGTAGGGATTTTTACAACATAAGAGAACCTGATATAACATTGTAAGTACATCAGAACTAGGTTTAGTCATGGTGATCAATACAATTACATGAAAAGGTTGGATTGGGCTCATATGACCTAAAGGTTGGATTTTTACCATACACATGAACTTGGATTTCTACCCTAAACATGTAGAGCTGTTAATTTGGGTCTTGGTGAGTAAGAACTCACCTGGAAGATCAGATCTGAAGTTTGATTTAGGGTTGGAGGTGTTGGCTTCCCTCCAAAGCTTGTAGTTGAAGCTTGAGGTTGAAGAAGTGCTCCTTGGATGAAGCCTTGAAGAACCCCCTTGTGATCTAGAGGAGAAAGTGGAGGGATTGGAGTGATCTAGGGCTAGGGTTTTGCTGGAGGAAGAGGAAGAGGATTTCTGCAATTTCTCTTTTGATGGAGAAGGTGAGAAGAAGGGTATTTTGCAAATGCATGTGATTATATACTTTGGGGTTTTTGTGAAGGGGTGACAATTTGGTGGATGTGAGGGGTTTCTTTGCAAGAATGTGGGGTGAGGTGTCCTCTCCCTTGCCACTTGGTCAGCTGAGAGCAAGAGAGAGTGTGAGTGGGTGGTAGGTAAGGTGAGTGGAATGATGAGGTGGCAAGTGAAGTGGAAATCAATTTTTGCAAATTTGGAAAAATGCTAAAAATTCAAGTATTTTGGATTGGTCTGGAAATTTTACCAAAAATCAAGAAAAATATTTGAAGACTAAAGGTGAAATCTGTTTGAAGAAATACTGTGTAGATTTTTAATTAAAAATCCCAGAAGCAGAAATTTACCGACACCGAAATAATTTTCATAAATTTATAAAATTCTTAGAAAAATAATATAAGTAGGAAATATGATTCTAAGCAATAAAGTCTAAAGGACTTTCTTGAAATTCCTAACAGATTGGAAGATAAAAATTCGGAAATCGGTCAGCGGTACTGGCCGACACCGGTTTTTGAAGAAATTCATTTTAATTTCAGAAAATTCTAGAAAATCACATAAAATCTAAAGTATTATAAAATGATGTTTGAAACTAAAATCGGTCAAATACGGATGGTAAATCGGAAGATACGGTCAAAGGGCCGAATACGTAACTAAGTACGTATTCCGGGAAAGGGGGTATTACAATCTACCCACCTTACAAAAATTTCGTCCTCGAAATTTCATAAGGTGAAAGATAACAGGAAGAGCAACAGATAGATATGGACACAATGAAAGATAACGGTAAAGACAAGAGTAGAAGGAAAGAGTCTTACCAAATCAAGATGAGAAAAGTTGGGGATAACGCTCCCGGATAACGTCCTCTCGCTCCCAGGTGGCCTCTCCCGGCGCGTGTCTGCTCCAAGACACCAATACCAATGGGATAGCCCTGCTCTTCAGTATCTTGACACTCCTATCCAGAATGGCCATCGGCTGTTCTTGGTATGATAGATCCGGTTGCAGCTCTAGCTCGGAATGATCCAGAATGTGGCTGTCGTCCCGGACATACTTCCTCAACTGAGACACATGGAAGACATTATGCACCCCGTCCAAGGATGGTGGTAATGCTAGTCTATAAGACACGTCTCCCACGCGATCCAGGATCTCGAACGGGCCAATATACCTCGGGCTCAGCTTCCCACGAGTACCGAACCGGATAACTCCCCTGGTGGGTGAAATCTTCAAGAACACATGATCTCCGGTCTGGAACTCCAATGGCCTCCTAAGAGTATCAGCCCAACTCTTCTGTCTACTCTGAGCAGCCCTGAGATGGTCTCTGATAACCCTGACCTTCTCTGTAGTCTGCATCAACATCTCAGGCCCCAAAAGACTCCTCTCACCGACTTCATCCCAGCAAATCGGTGATCGGCACTTCCTACCATACAGTGCCTCAAATGGCGCCATCCTAATACTGGCCTGATAGCTATTGTTATATGAAAACTCGGCCAAGTGCAGATGGTCCTCCCAAGATCCTCCAAAGTCCATCATGCAAGCCCTCAGCATATCCTCAAGGATCTGGATGGTCCTCTCTGACTGCCCGTCTGTCTGAGGATGATAGGAAGTACTGAACTTTAGACGGGTTCCCAGACTCTCCTGGAGACTCTCCCAGAAATGAGACCTGAATCTGGAGTCTCTATCCGATACAATACTGACTGGGACTCCATGCAGACGAACAACTTCCTTCAGATACTTATCTGCCAGAACCTCTGTCGACTGACCAACCCGGAAGGGTATGAAGTGAGCAGACTTGGTGAGGCGATCAACGATCACCCACACCGCATTGTTACCCTTAGGACTCCGAGGCAATGCCGTCACGAAGTCCATAGTAATGTGCTCCCACTTCCATTCGGGTATCGGCAAAGGTTGAAGAAGTCCAGCAGATCTCTGATGCTCGATCTTTATCTGCTGGCAAACCAAGCACTTGGCAACAAACTGGGCTATCTCCCTCTTCATGGCATTCCACCAAAAGTGCTTCTTCAGGTCCTGGTACATCTTGTTTCCTCCCGGATGTATAGAATAGGCAGAACTGTGTGCTTCCTCCAGAATCTTCTGTCTGACTTCTCCCTGGGGGACACAAAGTCTACTACCATAACACAAAGCACCATCCGGACGAATACAAATATCTGCCCTCAGTCCAGCCTCCACCTGAGTCCTGAATGTCTGCAATCTTGGATCTTCCTTCTGAGCCTCCTTGATCTCCTCTACCAATGAGGACTGGATCTGCAATGCCATAAGCTGCCCTGCCTTATCACCTCCCTGCACCAACCTCAAATCCAATCTGATGAACTCCTGGATCAACTCTTTCTGCTGAGTAAGGCGAACTAGCACTCTGATCTCCGGCATCCTGCTCAGTGCATCTGGAACGGTATTGACTTTGCCTGGATGATACTGCAAGTCAATATCGTAGTCCGCCATAAGTTCCAACCACCTCCTCTGCCTCATATTCAGCTCCTTCTGCGAGAATATATACTTGAGGCTCTTGTGGTCAGTGTATATCAATACCTTGTCTCCCAGAAGGTAGTGTCTCCAGATCTTCAATGCAAACACCACAGCTGCCAACTCCAAGTCATGAGTCGGGTAGTTCCTCTCATGAGGCTTCAACTGCCTAGATGCATATGCTATGACATGATCGTGTTGCATAAGCACGCACCCCAGGCCTTTTCCTGATGCATCACAGAAAATAACCATCCCTCCTCTTCCTGAAGGGGTCCTCAAGATTGGGGCTGAAATAAGCTTCTGCTTCAACTGCTCAAAAGCTGCATCACAATCTCCTGTCCATATGAATCTCTCCCCTTTCCTGGTGAGCCTGGTCAACGGAGCTGCAAGTCTAGAGAAATCCTGGACGAAGCGCCTGTAATATCCGGCTAGTCCAAGAAAACTCTTTATCTCAGTCACCGTCTTCGGAACTGGCCAATTCTGCACTGCCTGGACCTTACTAGGATCAACTGAGATTCCCTCTGCTGAAACTATATGTCCAAGGAAAGCTATGCTGTCCAACCAGAACTCACACTTGCTTCTCTTGGCATGAAGTTGCTCCTGCTGAAGAGTCTGCAACACGATCCTCAAGTGCTCTGCATGCTCCTCAAAACTCTTGGAATAGATCAGGATGTCATCTATAAACACCACTACAAACTGATCCAGGTAAGGAGAGAACACCCGGTTCATCAGGTCCATAAACACAGCAGGGGCATTGGTAACTCCGAAAGGCATCACTAGAAACTCGTAGTGGCCATATCGGGTCCTGAATGCCGTCTTCGGAACATCTTCCTTCTTCACCCTCAGCTGATGGTAACCCGACTGCAAATCCAACTTAGAAAATACACGGGCTCCATGAAGCTGATCAAACAAGTCATCAATCCTGGGCAAGGGATACTTGTTCTTGATGGTGACCTTGTTCAACTCCCTGTAATCAATGCAAAGCCTCTTGCCACCATCCTTCTTGTTTGCCAATAGCACCGGGGCTCCCCATGGTGAAGTGCTAGGCCGGATCAATCCCTTGTCTGAATAATCCTGCAGCTGTATCTTCAGGATCTCCAACTCCGTCGGCGCCATCCTGTATGGAGCCTTAGATATAGGAGCTGTCCCTGGAATTGTATCAATGGAGAACTCCACTATCCTCTCCGGTGGAAGACCTGAAATCTCAGCAAAGACTTCTGGAAATTCATCCCACACTGGCACCCCCTTCCGAACCTCCGAAGTGGTCATCTGAATCTTCTTCTCAGCAGTCTTCACCTCTCCACTAAACTGGAACTCCGGCTGATGCGGGATTCTGAAAGTGATCTTCCTTCCTCTACAGTCAATCACCGCATGGTACTGACTGAGCCAGGTCATGCCTAAGATCACGTCGTACCCCTTGGTGTCTAGTACGAGCATATCTATGGACAAGACCTTCCCACAAAGCTCCACTGGACAGTCAACACAAACACCGGAAGACACAACTACCCCATTCCCAGTACTGATCTCCCACTTGTGGTCTAAAGCCTTAACAGAAATAGAATGCAAAGCCACAAACTTGTCGGAGATGTAACAATGGGATGCACCTGAATCGAAGAGTGCGAGGACAGGTATAGAATGAACTCTGATAGTACCTGTGATCACCTCCCCCGAAGCCTCTGCCTCCTCTACTGTTAGGTTGTAGGCCTGACCCCTGCCACGCCCTGCTGCTGGTCTGGCTCCTCTCTGCATTGGGCGGGCAGCCTGCTGTGGTGGAAGGGGAAGAGCTCTCCTCACCGGTCCCTGCTGCCTCTGTCCAACCGGCCCCGGTAGTGCCCTCTGCACATACTGCCCCTGAGGTGCTGGTGCTGGCAAGGTTTGGGTAGCAAACCCCACTCTCCTGTGCGGACATGTCTCCACGGCATGATCCCGTGCTCCACATATCAAGCACAATCCGTTGGCCCTCCGGCAAGTCTGCTGGGTGTGCCCTGGCTTCTGGCAGAAATGGCAGATAGGACCTGGTCGAGCCGTCTGATATGGAACTGCTCTGAACGGCTGTCTGGCCTGGATCTTGGCTGCCCTGGATGGTCCTCCTCTGCCCACCGGCACAAACGGCCTCTTCAAGGCCTGGCTCTCCTGCTTCCTCTGAAATCCTCGCTCCACCTCACGAGCGATAGAAAGAACTTCAGCATAGGTCTTCAACTGCTGTGCCATCATATACATCTGGATCTCCATCTGTAGGCCTTGCTGGAACCTGCTCGCCCTCTTCTCCTCATCTGACACCATATAGGGGGCGAAGCGACTCAGTCTGAGGAACTCAGCAGCATACTCATCTACGGACCTCTCCCCCTGCTGAAGCCTGATGAACTGCTCCTCCATGTCTTTCTGAGCAGTGACGGGGAAGAAACGACTGTAGAAGCTCTTGGAGAAGGTATCCCAGGAAATAGGCTTCTTCAAGCGAGCCTCCTCTGCAAGCCACCAAGTCCGAGCAATGTCCTTCAGCTGGATCTTTGCAACCTCCACTTGGCTCTCCTTGGGCACCCTGGCGGCGTTCAGTAGATCGGTGGTGTCCACTAACCACTGCTCAGCCTCCAAAGGCCTCTCGACTCCTGAGAAGGTAGCCGGTTGTAGCCGCCGGAAATCTGAGATATTCCCCGGCTTCTGCTCCTTCGGGGCTGCTAACTCCTGCCTGAGGAGTTCAGTCTGCTGCTGATGGATCTCCACTTGCTGCTGCTGGGTCTCCATCATAGCCCGAATGATGCTCAGGACATCAACCTGCTCTCCTCCCGCGGGTCCATCCGGGACTTGCCCGACATTGTTACGACCCGAACGTCTCTCCATACCGAAAGGGATAAGATCTGGAATTGGAATCAAGGAAAGGAATTAGGATACGAAGGAATTGATCAATTGAAGGAATCAAGATGGACTTATAACTTTGTACATTGCAGTTGGCATAAGCAAATCGTTAGAATTTGCCACTTGGTTGTACTTTTAGGTCTGAGAGCCTAGGCTCTGATACCAACCTGTAACGCCCCGATCCCAAAGATACGGAGACGTCACTGCGACGCATATACGTAGGTCGAATGGAGCCCCCACGTATATACGCTAAGCAAATAATACAACAAGCAACAGAGTATAACACACAGCGTGACCCAACCATATGCCAACATATAAGGTAAAAGTACAGAGTTATACAAGTTATGATATACAAAATCACCATACAGTGTCCATTATCACAACTCCAGTCCGAAAAGAAACAAGATACAACCAAAAATACAAAAATGCTCACGTGTGGATGGAGACCACGTGAACCAAAAGAAGTGCCGGGCACGCTGGATCTAGGACTGGTCGGACTGATCTCCAAGGTAAGCCAAGTCCTCAGCGGAAGGCTCCACCTCGTTCCAGACCTCTGAATCTGAATGTGCAAATCCAAAGGGTCAAGACATAATACGAGAAATAAAATAGTCAAGTGACAATAGGATCATGAATAGTGGTAGAAGAGCAATACTAAGTAACCATGCATGTCAGGATATGTAACTATGTAAGGTAATGACATATGAAATGAATATACAATGAGTGCCTTATTATTATTACTTGTCTTACTGTGATATCTAGCTATGTGGCCCAGCGTCCCAGGACACATAGATCCATATCCTAGTATGACAAGGTTGTTATTGGAAATAGCGGTTATATCGACGAACTATGTTTACAGTGGGTGAAACCGGAAGTAATAAAGCCTGAACAGTGAAGCCTGAATAATGAAACCTGAATAGTGAAGCCTGCTCGGTCCCCTGGCGTACCACAGGTCAGACCGGAACAATATTTGTACAATATTGTTTAAACCACTGTAAACACGAACACATACCGATATTCCGCATATTTCCCCCCGACCCATGTGTAAGTTGGTGTATTTTATGAAAAGTCAGATACTTCATGCTTGGTTTTAAGGATAGCATGAAGGGTTGGTGATAGTTCATATTTAACAAATTATGGGATGATATTATATAACAAGAAGCCATGAAGCATGAATTAGACAAGTTCCACCATGTAACAAGTCATGAAGCATGAATAAAGTACTTCCATCAGGTAACATGTCATACGGTATAGATATGATGTATATAACAAGACTAGTATAGTGTACATGTATCAGGAAATACCAAAAATCAGAAAAGAAACAAGTCTGAAAACTGTCCCAGGATTTGGCCTAACGGTCGACCTCCGGTCGACTGCCGGTCGACTGGGAAATGAACTGGCGGTTGAGTCCCGGTCGCCTGCCGGTCGACTGGGCGGGAGCCGTGAGCTCCAGATTTGGCCGGTCGAGTTGCGGTCGACTGCCAGTCGACCGCCCGCTCAAGTCGTGCAGGTTGTGCACATCGGCAGAGTCCCGGTCGACTCCCAGTCGACCGGTCCTCGGGAAAATTCTGCTATTAGAGCAGAATTCCAGATTCTGAAGGGATCGGTCTCTACAGTCTAAAAGTAGGGATTTTTACAACATAAGAGAACCTGATATAACATTGTAAGTACATCAGAACTAGGTTTAGTCATGGTGATCAATACAATTACATGAAAAGGTTGGATTGGGCTCATATGACCTAAAGGTTGGATTTTTACCATACACATGAACTTGGATTTCTACCCTAAACATGTAGAGCTGTTAATTTGGGTCTTGGTGAGTAAGAACTCACCTGGAAGATCAGATCTGAAGTTTGATTTAGGGTTGGAGGTGTTGGCTTCCCTCCAAAGCTTGTAGTTGAAGCTTGAGGTTGAAGAAGTGCTCCTTGGATGAAGCCTTGAAGAACCCCCTTGTGATCTAGAGGAGAAAGTGGAGGGATTGGAGTGATCTAGGGCTAGGGTTTTGCTGGAGGAAGAGGAAGAGGATTTCTGCAATTTCTCTTTTGATGGAGAAGGTGAGAAGAAGGGTATTTTGCAAATGCATGTGATTATATACTTTGGGGTTTTTGTGAAGGGGGTGACAATTTGGTGGATGTGAGGGGTTTCTTTGCAAGAATGTGGGGTGAGGTGTCCTCTCCCTTGCCACTTGGTCAGCTGAGAGCAAGAGAGAGTGTGAGTGGGTGGTAGGTAAGGTGAGTGGAATGATGAGGTGGCAAGTGAAGTGGAAATCAATTTTTGCAAATTTTGGAAAAATGCTAAAAATTCAAGTATTTTGGATTGGTCTGGAAATTTTACCAAAAATCAAGAAAAATATTTGAAGACTAAAGGTGAAATCTGTTTGAAGAAATACTGTGTAGATTTTTAATTAAAAATCCCAGAAGCAGAAATTTACCGACACCGAAATAATTTTCATAAATTTATAAAATTCTTAGAAAAATAATATAAGTAGGAAATATGATTCTAAGCAATAAAGTCTAAAGGACTTTCTTGAAATTCCTAACAGATTGGAAGATAAAAATTCGGAAATCGGTCAGCGGTACTGGCCGACACCGGTTTTTGAAGAAATTCATTTTAATTTCAGAAAATTCTAGAAAATCACATAAAATCTAAAGTATTATAAAATGATGTTTGAAACTAAAATCGGTCAAATACGGATGGTAAATCGGAAGATACGGTCAAAGGGCCGAATACGTAACTAAGTACGTATTCCGGGAAAGGGGGTATTACACTTCTCGACCTCAAATTTTATTGTAGAACTTTCTATCTTCGACATATCGCCCTTCGTCAACCTTTAGCTCTGATACTAATTGTAGCGAAATTGATATTCTCCGATACTAATTGTTACTCCCGGGATCAATGTTTGCGGAACTTGATAATATGATCAATACTTGTAAAAGAAAAACTGTTGTACAATAAACTAGTAATATCTAGACAAAAGAGCAATAAGAAAGAGTAAGAGGATTTAACGTGGTTCGGTCCAAACTTGACCTACGTCCATAAGGAGAGACTTGAGAGAGATCTTTATTAATAACGTGATGCAAAGAAATCTAACCTCTCTCTTGATGTAAAAGAGTATTCACTTTTCTCCTTAATCTAGACTTAGATTATAAGAGTATTAGCTTATCTCTATGCACCTTCATTTTGCTCCTCTCTTTCTTGGTTTCCTTCTAATCTCCTTTACTGCAGATATTCTTCTTGTCGAGATAATTACAATGTTGTGTTACAACTTTTATTTATAAGATTTTTTAAGATAACTCCTATTTGGACTATGAGATAATCTTGGTCATTGGATTATTGAAATCATGATCAATCATATTAGGAGTTGATCTCCTTAATTTAGAAGAATTTTAGAACCTTTAATCTTTAGAAATAGACCTTTCATTGAATAGAAACCGAGTCCTATTCATATTCTACCAAAAAAAAACTTGTACTTGAAAAGAAAACTGATTATACTTCAGAAACGCCATTACTAATCTAATTCATGAAATTAGTCGACTAATACATTAATATACATTAATATAGTCGACTACTGTAAAATTGCTTCCTCTTTGTATCCTGCCTAGTTAACTTTATAGGGGCTGTTTGGATTTAAGGAAGTGGGCGGAAGTGAGGAAGTGGAAGTGTCATTTCTCACTTCCGCTACCCATCCAAACACTGGAAAAGGAAAATGAAAAAACCATTTTCCTTTTCTCTTTTCCCTTTTACACAACCATTTCCTCACTTCCAAGGTGCTACAGTTAATTTTATGATCATGTAAATCTCATTTGTAATAAGTTGTACCTCAAAACAGTTAATTTTGTGGTCATGTAAATCTTACTTGTCTTCTAATTACAGTCCAATTTTATTTTTCATAATTAATTTTTATTTAATATTATTTTATGGTCAATCTTTTCACTTTCACTTTCACATTACCAACCAAACACCGGAAAAGACATTACACTTTTTCAATTACATTTCCCAACTACTATCCAAACACCGGAAAAGAAACACAAAGTCTCATTTTTTCAAAAGGAAAATAATCCTACTTCATACTTCCTCCCTTCACCCACTTCTGGGCATCCAAACAGTCCCATAGTCGACTAGTCATGTGTATTAGCCGACTAGTACTCTTATAGTCGACTAACTTGTTCCACCTAAGTTATGTTTCTCCTGCTTTGAGTCATTGTCTTCTCCAACTCGATTGGATCTTCTTGAGTCATCATCTCTCTTGAAAACATGGCAAAATCCTATCACTGAGACAGTTTAAGAATTCTTGCAAGAAATCTCACGTGCAACCTTTGGTAATCTTGTTATCATGGCAGCAACGAGGCTCATCTTTGAACTTTTTGGACCTGCGCAATCATCATTGATCATCATTGCAATGTATTTGAGATCTTTATGGGGAGGTCTATAATGCTTTCTCAATAGGTTTAGCAACTTCACAAGCTTTACCGATTTCTTCATTTATTTCATGCACATCTTCACAAATTTAGATATGCCAGGAAACCATCCAACAAAACTTTGTCTTCTTAACATGAATTTTTCTTCCTCAGATTCTTGTGGAGTTGATGTGCATGTGCTCATAAGCAATGAATTATTGTTAGTGGGATCATCTCATTGTTTCATGGAACCCACCAGATATGTTTAAAATAAAGTGAGACAAATAAAGGTTCTTTGTGCTGTTTAGAGTTGCAAGAGAGCAAATTAAGGGTTGTGTGATCTAAAATGTTTAGATCATACGGTAACTCATTGTATTAAAACTGGTTTTAGTGTTTTCTGATTTTCCTCATTTTTCAAACATAAGTTGTTTTTGAATTTCCATGACTTCAAAGTAGTTGCAAGTTCCAGAAGACTAGAACTAATTTTAGGGCACAAGTTGTTTCTTGTGCAAGCTGACTATGAACCGCTCAGAGACTGTAACTTGTTATTAGGCAACAATGCATATATGACACATTGAGTTGAGCATTTTCCTGCACGCAAGTTCCATACAATTTCTGCTCGTGATTTGCTTCTTACTAACTCTTTTACTTCTATTCATCTATTTCTCCTTCATTGAAGCAAAACTCAAGGAACCTCTCTCTATCTCTCTCAGAATGCACATTTGTTTGACAAAATCTCCCTTCTCCCGAAAGGTTCTTCAGCACTAGAAGACTGTTGAAAATCTACTCAGCCATCGAGTCATATTGCTGCTACTATTGTGTGAAAGGTTTGTTCTCATTGATGCTGCTTGCCTCTTTTTTCTCCAAGAATGCTGTAAGCATTTCTCTTAATTATTACGCATTCATTGCAATATCATTTTCTATTCCCTTGTTATGCAGAAAAGAGCGTTCTCCATAGGAACTAGGAGCAGTATAGGGGAGCATTCCATGCAGCTTGCATCACCCAACATTTTATCTTGCATAAAGTTAACTGAGACTGTGTTTCATTCATTATGCCGTCCTCTGATTTTTTTTTTTTTAAGAGTTACATAATACTTCTCTAACTAGAGCTAAGATCTTCCCACCTGATGCACATTATTTCAGATCAAGTGTATAGTATCAAAATTCAGGTCATAATTGTGCTTACTCCCTGCTGGTTTGAGCCCTAAGATCGGCCATAGGAGTGAAGTCCAAGAAATCCATTTTTATTTTTGGAAAAAATTGTGAATTGTCAAAAGGATGGTTTGAGCTTTTCTCCCGTTCTTTTTAAGAGATATTTGTTTCAAACTATACTAATAGGCAAGACTGACCTCTCGATCTTAATTTTTAGCATCTAGCATCTCAATAACTCTTTCATTCATAAAAGACCAAGAGTTAGCCTATAATTATTACTCCCTCTGACCATTACTGGGGTGTGAAGGATAAAGGTAGAATATTTAGTCGTTAGATTCTTATGTTTTTTGGGAAAGACTTTAAAGTCAATGATTCCGTTTAAATCTATATGGGGAAGAGCTGTCAAACTCTAGATAATTCTAATTGGGCTGTCTCGAAATATCCAGCGCCCAGGCCTGGCCAATAAATGAGCCATTAGGCTGGTGGCTGGGCCGAAGCCCAACTACAGACGGGCTTAGCCTAGTTAATTTAACAAGGAGCAGCACAAAAAAAAATGGGCTCCGGAGGGCAGCCAACAAGACAAGCATTTGTACACTCCGATCAGAATTTATGCAAAGAAGGAAAAGCTACTATTACTAAAAAGTCTTCCACTGCACTCAAAATTGATAAGTAACTTAAGGGAAAGCGAACAACCAAATGTAAGTGCCTCTGTCTATTCCCTCGCCTTGCCGCGTTATGCGAAGACGAAATTCAAGATGATATTGTTGATCTGAATGAAGCATGTTAGAGATATCAATAATGACAACACGTGACTCATGTGAAACATGTGATCCATGTGAAAGAAACCCCTCATGAAATCAATCAGATCCTAAAATCTTTCCATGATTATAGGAACATATGGGACTCATGGGATTCATGCACCATGTGTTTCTCATTCTTTCTCTCAGTCAATATTTTCCTATTCTTTCTATCAGTCAATGTTTTCCTATTGTATCTCCTAAATCAGTGTAAACAAGTGACCAATATGTGTATATATATACAACTAAGAACCATAGTTAATGGTATCTTGTCTTTGCACAAATAAGTCTTCTTCTTCTTCTTATTTATCTTGGTATCAAAGCAACTCATGTACCATGTCGAGTATTTCCTCTTCATCTTCTATCACCTCCATCCAAACACTTGCATCCATGGTTACTCCCAATCCCAACATCACTCACTTTCTAAATGTCAAACACGACAAGAGAAACTATCTGTTGTGGCGTTCCCAGTTCCTTCCTCTTTTCAAGCTCCACGATCTCGAAGGCATCGTCGACGGAACCTCTCCATGTCCGGTCCGAATCCTTCCTTCTACCGAGAAGGATGCTCAGCCCACTATCAATCCAGAATAGACTCGCTGGATCAAGCTTGATCAGATGCTCTTATGTTGACTTATCTCCTCGCTCACTGAGGCTGTTCTTACTCATGTCATCGGCCTCACCACATCACGTGATGTGTGGTGCTCTCTGGAGCGAATCTTTGCGTCACCCTCCAGAGCTAGAGTACAGCAACTCAAATATCAGCTGCACATCGTCAAGATGGGTACCTCTTCTATGTCAGAGTACATCTATTCTGTCAAGTCCATCGTGGACAACCTGGCGGAAGTGGCTAATCCAGTTGCAGATTCCGACCTCGTCTCTACCATGCTCAGTGATCAGTCTCCCGAATATGACTCGTTCGTCACCTCCGTCAACACACGAGTCGACCCTGTACTGTCAGAAGAACTCATCGGCCTCATGCTTAGCCAAGAGATTTATCGTGGGCGTGTTATCACTTCACCAGACTCCACAACCCTCATCTCCCCTTCTCCTGTGGTTCATACCGTTTCCTGCACCCCAAGCTACCATTCAACTCCATCTTTTTTCCGTGGTCGTGGACGTGGCCGAGGCAGGGAGCGCGGGCGTGGTCGTGGACGTTCCTTCTTACCGTCACATCAGTCCACCGGTGGCCGACCTCAATGTCAGATCTGCAATCGTTTTGGCCATTATGCTAACCAATGCTACAATCGTTATGATAATTCGGCTAGCCCAACTGCTCTTCTCCACTCTTATGGGAATAGTCCAGTCGATCCCAACTGGTATGTTGACTCCGGAGTCACTCATCACCTAACGACTGACATTGCGAATCTGGCGGTTTACTCCGAATATCAAGGACCCGACAGAGTTCGCATGGGTAACGGGACAGGTCTGCCTATCCGAGCTACTGGTACTTCTTTCTTGTGTTCTCCTGTTTCTTCTTTTGGCTTGAAAAAACTTTTACATGTTCCTGATATCACTAAAAATCTTCTGTCTGTTAGTCAATTTACTGCTGATAATAAAGTTCTTCTTGAATTTCACTCTGACTCTTGTTTTATCAAGGATCTCTCCACTCGAAAAACTCTACTGCGGGGACAACTTAAGGATAGTCTGTATGTCTTCTCCCTGGGGAATCATAACTTCACCGCCTCTCTCCAGGCACTTCTTGGTGAGCGTGCATCTTCCTCCGTCTGGCATGAGCGCCAAGGTCATCCCTCCACCAGAGTTATCTCCAGTGTCTTATCTCAACATCAGCTTCCTTTCCTCCCTGACCGTGCTGGTACCCCTCTCTGCATCCCCTGTCAGCAAGGGAAAAGTCACTGTCTTTCTTTCGTCATCTTCCACGATTGCTACTGCTCCTTTAAAGTTTATTCACTCTGATCTATGGGGTCTGTCTCCTGTGTCCGCTGTAAGTGGTCATCGCTATTATAGTAGCTTTGTAGATCACTATGGTAAGTATGTTTGGCTTTATCCTTTAATAAATAAAAGTGATGCTTTCTCCATTTTTCATGAGTTCAAAATTCATGTGAAAAATTTTTTTGGGCGTTCCATTAAAACACTCCAAACTGATGGTGGTAGCGAGTTCATCAAATTTAAACCTTACTTGTCTTCTCAGGATATCGCTCATCGTTTATCATGTCCACACACTAATGCCCAAAACGGCATCGCAGAAAGAAAGCACCGCCACCTTGTCGAGACCGGCCTTATTCTTCTGGCTCGGTCAAATGTTCCATTTCATTACTGGCCATATGCTTTCCAAACTGCCTCATTTCTCATCAATAGAATGCCCACCCCCATCCTCCATAATCTATCTCCCTATCAGAAATCATTTCATAAAGCACCTGACTACCTTTCCCTACGAATTTTTGGTTGTGCTTGCTACCCTCATCTGCGTCCATACCAAACTTATAAGTTTAATTTTCGGTCCAGTCAATGTGTCTTCTTAGGTTACTCGGCTTCGCATAAAGGTTATCAATATTTGCATGTCTCCTCTGGTCGTATTTACATCTCTCGGGATGTTGTGTTCGACGAATCTTTCTTTCCTTTCCATTCTCCTCTGCCCTCCCTCTCTCCCCCTACTCCCACGCCTTCACCATCGATCCCCATCTCCATGCCTCTGTTACCTTTCATTGTTCCAGTCCCCTCTTCTCATGCGGGCCCCACCATTGACTCTTCTCCTCCTCCACTACCACCTCCATCACATACTACTTCTCTACCACCTCCACCAGCACCCGCCGATGAGTCATTCTCCTCGTCCTCATCCTCATCCTCAAGCTCTCCCAGTCCCCCTCCTACTAGGACCCACCATATGGTCACCAGAACACAGGATAACACCAGAATGCCAAAAGTCTGGCTAGCTATCCGGTATCCCATGCCTACCTGTCTCATGGCTGACTTGGCCACCACTCTTGTCGAACTCACATGTTTCACGCAAGCTTCTAAAGATCTCAAGTGGCGCCAGACAATGGACACTGAGATGAATGCCTTGCTTAAGAATAAAACCTGATACCTTGTGCCATACCACCCTTACATGAATCTGGTTGGTTGTAAATGGGTTTTCAAGTTAAAACATAAATCTAATGGTTCTGTTGACAGGTATAAGGCCCGCCTGGTGGCCAAGGGTTTTCATCAACAACCAGGATTAGACTATGGTGAGACATTCAGTCCGGTCATCAAACCGACCACTATCCGTACCGTGTGCAGTCTGGTCATCTCTAAGGGATGGTCTATTCGACAGTTAGATGTGAATAATACATTTTTTTAGGGTTTTCTTACTGAGACGGTCTACATGAAACAACCTTCGGGTTCATCAAACCTGCTCATCCCAATCATGTATGCAAGCTTCACCGTAGTATCTATGGCCTCAAACAGGCTCCACGGGCCTGATTTTCTCGCCTCAGCAGTTATCTAGTCACAATGGGCTTTGTGGGCTCTAAGTCCGACACATCTCTCTTCCTTCGACGGGTCGGGACAGATCTTCTTCTGGTTCTTATCTATGTGGACGATATCATCATCACAGGTAATGACTCACGGGCTATCACTTGTCTTATTTAAGAACTAGGCCGGGAGTTCTCATTAAAAGACCTCGGCCCACTGCATTATTTCTTGGGCGTAGAGTGTCATTGTACACCCTCAGGTCTATTTCTCTCTCAACAGAAGTACATCTGTGACTTACTTCTCCGACTCAAGATGGATGGTGTCAAGCCTGTCAGCTTGCCTATGGCCACTTCCTGTAAGCTTTCCAAGATTGTTGGCAAGTCTCTCTCTGACCCCTTTGTCTATCGAAGTACTATTGAGGCTCTACAATACTTAAGCTTTTCCGACCCGATATTGCCTTCTCGGTGAACAAGGTCGCTCAGTTCATACAAGCTCCAACCGATGAGCATTGAAGCGTTGTAAAACGGATCCTCCATTACCTCAAATCTACCATTCGACATGACCTTTTTCTCTCTCGTCATTCTTCTGTACAGCTTACTGCTTACACCGATGCAGATTGGGTAGGGTCGATCGATGATCGAAAATCTACCAGTGGTTATTGTGTCTTTCTTGGTACAAATCTCATTTCTTGTAGCTCAAAGAAGCAATGCACTGTGGCACGATTTAGCACTGAGGCAGAGTATAGGGGCGTGATCAATGCTGCAGCAGAGGTCGTTTGGTTGCAGTCATTACTTCGTGAGCTTGGAGTTCCGCAATCTCCCCCAATAGTTATATGTGACAACCTCGATGCAACATATCTCTCGATCAATCCTATTCGTCACTCCCGCTCCAAACATGTTGAGATCGACATTCATTTTGTGAGGATTATGTCGCCAATGGAGTTCTGAATGTTCGGTTTGTCAGTACTAAACACCAACTAGCAGACATCCTTACTAAGCCTTTGAGCTCATTCAGATTTTCTATGCTGAAGAACAAGCTCTCGGTTCTTTCGAACCCGCTTCGCTTGCGGGGGTGTTAGAGATATCAATGACAACACATGACTCATGTGAAACATGTGATCCATGTGAAAGACACCCCTCATGAAACCAACCAGATCCTAAAATCTCTCCATAATTATAGGAACACATGAGACTCATGGGATTCATGCACCATATGTTTCTCATTTTTTCTCTCAGTCAATATTTTTCTATTCTTTCTATCAGTCAATGTTTTCTTATTGTATCTCCTAAATTAGTATAAACATGTGACCAATATGTGTATATATATAAAATAAAGAACCATAGTTAATGGTATGTTGTCTTTACACAAATAAGTCTTCTTCTTATTTATCTAAGCAGTTCTGAATTTTGATGATGCTCAACTCCCTCGTAGGGTTACTTGAACACTTGATGTTTTAGCTTATTTCGTATTTTGTTCTGTTTTTGTTTCTCTGAACACAAAAAAAAAAAAATCCTCCCTAATTTCTTGAGCGTACAATAGGGATGATGTCCGTGTGAGCTGCAGACCGGCAAACTTCCCATTTACCCACCTCAAAACTCAAGCCTTTCTTTTTCCTCTCTCTCTCTCTCTCTCTCTCTCTCTCTCTCTCACACAGAATCTCTCTCAAATTTATGGCGAAAACGGCGGTATCTCTTTTGGTGCCAGGCACAAGAACCCATCTGTTCTCTCTCGCCATTCGAGCCCCTCAGTCCATGGAGGCCAAGAACAACAACAACAATGTCTACAAAGAGCTCGGTTAGTGTTTCTTATGTGTTTGGTTGCAAGGAAGTGGGCGGAAGTAAGGAAACGGGGAAGTATAATTGCTCACTTCCCTATCTAACCAAACACCGGAAAAGGAAAATAAGAAAATCCCTTTCCTTTTTTCTTCTTTCTTTTACACAATCATTTCCTCACTTCCAGAGTGCTACAGTTAATTTTGTGGTCATGTAAATCTCATTTATAATAAGTTAGCATAAAGCAGTTAATTTTTTGGTCATGTAAATCTGACTTGCATTCTAATTACAATCCATTTTTTATTTTTTTAATTAATTTTTATTTTAATATTATTTTGCGGTCAACTTTGTGGTCAACTTTTCCACTTTCACTTTCCATTACCATCCAAACACCGGAAAAGACATAACATTTTCCAAACCACACTTCCCAACAACATCCAAACGCCGGAAAACTTACTAACCAATTCTCAAGTTCCAAAGGGAACTAATACCACTTCCTCACTTCCTTACTTCCTCACTTCCACCCTTAACCAAACATCAAAGAAATAGTTTGGTTTGGATGGTTTCTTGTATTTCAGAATTTATTTGGGGAATGAAAATGGCCAGCGTTAAAACATAGTTTTTAGTGTTCTCAAATGACAATGCTGTTGTTGATGGATGATGATTCAAATTAGGGAGAAGAGGTTGAAATATAGAAAACAACAAGTTAAAAAATAAATTACATGATGAGATGATCAACTGAGGCATACTAATGAAGATGCAATGTCCACATGTTATAAGTCCACAATGGTTGCATGTTTGAGTGACCTGGGATTATTGGCTTGTTTCAAGAGGATCCCTCTATTTGAGTCATTCAGTGATGCATTGGAGAATTGGTTTACTTGCAGTCACTTATGAATCAATTGCTTTATAAATGAATTTATTTTCGCTTGACTAACGAGTAAAACATATTAGTTAAGAGGTCGGCAGTCTTTCTGTGACATTGCAATTCATGATGAATAGAAGGGGATCATCCATTGGGATGGCCCACTAGGTAGTGTGGAAAGTTGTAGTGGTAAAAAACTGACGCTTATCAGGATGATGACCATCTAGAGTGGACAAAAACTGACCCTCACCATGATGATGATATGTGCTCAAGCTACCGAGAGCCTCCATCCCTCCGCGTCCTCCCGGAGTCGGTCCAAATCACACCAAAGTCACTCTTCATCCCTAGGATACTACCGTCTCGGCAACTCCGATGCTCTAAGGCATCCCAGAGCTCCCTTCATCCTGAACAACTGAGCTCCACACAAGACAACTACGGCAATAGATCATCTCTGATCTCCACCGACTCTTACGCAACTCTATCTGCCTCCATGTTCATAACATGTAACGCTCCTCAAAGCGAGCAGTTATAGACAACGGCAGATTTCTTTGCATCCAATCCAATAATCTAGTGCCCATAATCACGGTCGTTACAACAAATTGACATGTGCAAATTATGTGGTTACAAGGATCA
Source organism: Agave tequilana (assembly GCA_038442645.1). Lineage (NCBI taxonomy): Eukaryota > Viridiplantae > Streptophyta > Magnoliopsida > Asparagales > Asparagaceae > Agave > Agave tequilana. The sequence goes on along the minus strand of JAVJIF010011779.1, from coordinate 13,933 downwards.
CGCCCGTACCATTTGCCTCCATGCACACAGATCAGAAGAATAAGTATACCTTCTCTTTAGAGAAGGGATGACCTTTTTCGGAGGGAAGCCCACTGAGACTCTGATGAACAACTCCTGACAAACAACTCATGTAATTCCTGTAACATGAGAATTAGAGTGAAATTTCCTCTTCGTGATTTTTTCCGATTAAGATTTTTCACGTAAAATCCTGTGTCTCTCTTTTTTTTGTTATGCATTATCTATATTTACACACACTCCATTTTCCAATCTCGCTTGTGGTGAGAATCGACCGTCCAACCCTTTATGATGAAAAATCTCCACCACAAATTGGTGCTTTCATTGAGATCTGAGTCCCTACACTCAGATTTCTCCCCTACCAAACCCTTCCTCAGAAATCCTCCAAAAAATCATGGCCCCGAAAAGCAGCCGACCACTGGCAATGGGACGACCTCCAAAGGCAAATCTGTTACCACAACTGGTGCCATCATCGCCCAAGCAGCTTTAACCTTAACCCTGTCGTGGAAGAGTCTGCCTCTGTATCCTCCTAAGGAGCAGCCAGAGACGCCCACCCACCATTGACATACGAGGGCCAACTCCTCCAAATATTCGCTAACATGAAGGAGGAGATAGAAAAGCAACAAGCTCTATTCGACCATGAATGGGAGCAAGCGACGCTCGATCAAGAGAATGTGGCCCGCGAGCGGGAGGAGTTGAAGCGTCTAAACAACCAGTTCCTCACCAAGATATGGCCCTCTAAAACACCCAAGGGCCGCCTCCACTGCCGGATGGGCCCACTGATACGAAGACCCAAGACGGCGAACGCACGCAAAGCCGGAGGCACCGCAGAATAGCCTCCCTACTTTTTTGGAACGATCCAACAATGAGTCATATTTGTCTTATCTCCGTACAAGAGATTAGCACAATCATACTCGGAGAAAGATGAGGAGTTCATCTGCGTTCAAGATCTCGACAAGCTTATACAGAAGCGAGTCGAGAAGGCAGGGTGTCGCATTATGGCAGACTCATAACCTTCACCATCGATGCTTCCAACTCTCTCTTCTACGAAAGCATATTGGGTTGTGAATTTTCAAAGAAATTCACTACTCTGACTTTTGACTGCTACTCCAATCTGAGCGATCCAACTCAGCATTTCCATCAGTATCAGGACAAGATGGTGATTTATGCCCGGAACGATCCCATCTTGTGTCGGATCTTCCCCTCCAGCTTGAAGGGAGTAGTCTCTGATTGACTTTACTCTCTTTCACTACGGTCAATCCACAACTTCGAGGATCTCATCAGGTTGTTCCTCTCGCAATACTCCTCCCGTCGGGAGTTAAGCAGAACAACCACCACCGCCTCTCTCTCAAAACAAAATCTCTGATAGTCTCAAGGCATACGTTAGTCACTTTTAGAGTCAGCGACCAGAGAACATAACTATAGCGAGGGAGTCTTTGCTCTCACATTCATCAACGGGATGCAGACCCACCTATTGTAGAAACACTTGGTGAAGTATAATGTCACCCGTTGGAGCGAGGTCGTGTACCAAGCCTAACCATACATCCAGTTGGAGGAGGAGATGAAAAGCTTCGCCAATCAGTATCTCAACCGCAGTGATGACAAAGAAAAATCGAAGTCGCGTCACGAAGGCCCCCTCCGTCGACAAACTGGGTCACGGACGAGGTGATTTCAAGAAGCAACCATTCTTGAACCCCCAACAGAGTCCACTCTGAGCTTACCGAGTGGATGACAGCTTCACTCCACTGAAGTTCCTTATCTAGACGTCTTCGAAGCCATCAAGGATCAACCTTCGCCGAAGCGTCCGGAGCCAAAGCAACACGATCTTGTCCGTTCTTGAGCGAAGGATTACTGCTTTTTTCATGATTGCAAAGGGCATCAGTCTGCCCAATGTTGGTCCCTTTGAATGTATCTCGAAGACTTGTCTAGCAAGGGTTATCGTCGTTGTGTCCGAGATAGAAGGACGACAGAAAGCTCCCTTTTCGACTCGACCGCAATACATGGTCACTCATTACAGAGCGGTTGCCTAAGTCCAACCATACAAATAAGAATAGAAAAGTTCCTAGTGGATAATACTCCACGTATCTCATTCAAATTTCATGTATTTTATTAAAATTATTTAATAAAATTATATTCTGATTCATAATCACTTTCCTACATCCTTCACAAGATCCGTCGAACCTGCTCACTAGCCCTCATTCGACCAGCCTACGAGCTCCTCTTTTCAGAATCCTATGATTGCGTGTCCAAGGAGGGATTCCTCTACTCGGGATTGACAACATTAGCATCCATCTCCGGGCTCCCTCGGTCCCATCCCTGGTTGGGCAATGGTCGTCCGAAAGGCTCATCCCCAATCAGGCCAGTGCCAGTCGAACTCTGTAGCTAGGGGCCCTCTCTCAGAGTCCTCTATTTGTGTGTTCTAAGGAAGGAAGCCCCAACTTGAGAATGATAACACAAGCATCCGCCTCCAGGCTTTCTCAGGCTTATCCCTAATTGGGTAACTACTGTCCGGAAGGTTCATCACTAATTGGGCAACTGCCAGGCTCATCCCCAATTGGGCATCTGTTATCTGAAAAGTTCATCCCCAATTAGACAACCGCTAGGCTCATCCCCGATTAGGCAATTGTCATCCAGAAGGCTCATCCCAATCAGGCAACCGTCATTCGTTGGCTCATCCTCGGTTGGGTAATTACTGTCCGAAAGGTTTATCCCCAACTAGGCAATTGTCAGGCTCATCCCCAATCGGCCAACTACCACTCGAAAGGTTCATCCCCGATTGGGTTACTGCCAGTCGAACCCCGTAGCTGAGGGTCCCCCTCACTCAGAGTTCTCTGTTTGTGCATTCCGAGAAGAGAAGTCCCCACTCGAGAATCATAACACAAACATCTGCCTCCGGGCTTCCTAAGGCTCATTCTGGTTGGTCAACTACCGTTCGAAAGGTACATCCTGAAATCACCTAGAGGGGGTGAATAGGTGACTAGCTAATCTAATGGTGAATTAATGCGGAATTAAAACTATTTAAGCAAACTAAAAATTCTTAAGCTAAACACACTAAGTATAACCTAAGAGTGTAGCCGAATTCCCCGTGAAGGGCTCTGGACTATCTCTTTAAGATTCCTCTAGATAAGAGTTGAGGTGCCGCTTTAGCTCTCTTGGTTGAATATAAGTGTGATCAAACAACCCCCTAGCATATATCAATTTAAGCACAAATATATATCAAGCATATAAAGATGAAAGCAATATAAGCATGCAAGATATAAAGACAAGTGAGAGATAGAGAGAAAGCAATCGCAAACATGGGAGATTTGTTTCGAGGTTCGAGCACCCTTGCTCTACGTCCCCGCCTTCAACACTATGAAGGATTTCCACTAAAAACGATCCCATCGGATCACTCGGTGCCGCAACACCTACAAGCGAGTTCACACTAGAACTCCTTTGGACTCTCTAGTCCCTCTCTTGTTCCCGCAAGAACAAATACACGCAAGCTTGCCGAGGCCGCACCTCTACACTGAGCTCTCACTAGAACTCGAAACAACGCGAACCCGCAAGTCCGCCTCCTCAAGGTACAAAGTAGAACACTTTGGTGATCACAACACTTTGATCACCTAAAATTTTCTCACTAAAGATCCCTATAGGATTGATATAGCAATGGATAGCTCAAGTATGTGTGAGAAAAACTAGGATTGATTGTGGTGAAAAACTCAAAAACTCTTTTTCAAAACATTCTTGAAAACTCTCCTTTTGATATGAAAGTATTAGCATTTAAACAAGTGGAGAAAACCTCTACAATAGATAGGAAAAACTGGCTTTGAAACTCTCCAAAAAAATCTTGTTTAAAACAGCCCAAGGAAGCCCCAATTTATAGGCTCCAAAATCTGCCCGTTAGAGGCCAACTCAGCAGTCTGCACTGCTGTCGGTTGACCGCGCCGGTCGACCGCCAACGGTCGATTTTTCGACCGTTTGGAAGGTCGGTCGACCGGCCGATCGATCGCCTTCAGGGCAATGGCCTAGCGGTCGACCGGGCCATTTTTCAGAGAGCAGACACTCTCTGGCGGTCGACCGTGCGGTCGACCGGCCCAACCTGTGCACGTCTGTGCACATCGGTTGACCGGAGCGGTCGACCGACTTCTTGTCCGGTCGACCAACAAAAGGTCAGTCCAGGCATTTATGAGGATTAAAAACTTGACTTTTTGACTTTAATAAAATCTCATAAATTCTCTAAAAATCTACAAAAATAAGTTCAGTAATATACTTTGATATATAAACATGTTTGAGTAAAAATCAAAACATGTTACAAACATTTTGAACTATTTTTGTGTTATGGAAATTTTGGCTTTAAACAAAATCCGTATTTTTCCAAATTGATTTTTTCAAAACTTCTCCAAATACAAAAACAAGATATTTTAAACACTTTTAAAGCTTAGTGTGTATGGATATGATCCACTACACATATATGATGAAATATCTATGTTTTTGACATTAAGCTCTAAAATAGTTTTGGTTAAAACACATGTATATATGAAACTCTAAAAACTAAAACGGTATTTTTCAAAATGAAAACTCTTTTATAAAAACTCATCTAAATCTTGTGTGTGAGTGTATATGATACTTGAGCAATCCACCAACTAATCTATCCTTTACATTTTATCTAAAAATAAAATCTTACTAAAAACAAATCTAGACACAAGTCTTCTCTTGAAGGTCTTCACTTGAAAATCTTCTTCTCCTTCTTGACTTGGTCCAAACCTTGATCCAAAGAGCTAGATTCCTCTTGAGTACTTGATGTGGTCTTGATGCACAAGCTCTTGAATCAACACGTGCTAGCTCCAAAACTTGACTTGAAATCCTTTGTTGAAGCTAAACACCTACTAAGATCTTGATCACATATCTGAAACTAATTAAACACAAGACCATTAGTGTTGGCCCAGAGGCCTTCCACTCTAGTTTTGATGATGATTAACTCATGTAGTTATGTTTACTAATAATCTTGTGATGTTTAATTTCGTATCTTTAATCAAGATATTAGTTGGTGATTAGCTTCAACAAAGGAGTTTTGAAGCCTTTCACTTGGTGATTTCAGAACCCGAGCATCAAGATCATATATAGCACTCATTGGAGTCAAGCTCGGTGGATCACAGTTTGGATCGAGTCGACTTGAAGACGGAGTTCGTCAAGAAGACATCGGTACCTAGTTTATAGTTTGTTTTAGATCCATTTGTAAAGATTAGAATAGTGTGATATGCTCAAGTTCACAACGCACACACACGTGTTTCTAGTTTTCATGTTTTGATTTTTCGGTTTTTGGTTTAACCGATATTGATTTCCATGAATAGATATTATATCAAAACAAGTTTACTTGGTTTTATGTATATTAGATTCATTCTATATACATGTATGCTGTTGGCCCAAAGGCCTATCACTCTAGTTTTGATGATGATCAACTCATGAAGTTATGATTACTAATGATCTTGTGTTTAATTAGTGACAGATTCATTATCAAGATCTTAGTAGGTGTGGAGCTTCAACAAAGGATTTAAAGACAAGTTGGGAAGCTAGCACCGGTTGATTCACGAGCCTATGCATCAAGAACACATCTAGAGATGAGCTCGGTGGATTGCATTTGGACCAAGTCAAGAAGATGAGAAGCCTTCAAGTGAAGACTTCAAGAAGATGAAGACTTGGGTCTAGGTATAAAATTTAGATTTTGTTTTGTTTTAGTTAAAAATGTAAAGGATAGATAGTTGGTGGATTGCTCAAGTCTATATCACACACACACTCTTAATAGAACTCTTGATAGAATTGCTTTCATAAAAGATTTTATATTTAGAAAAGAATTTTTAGTTAATAAAAGATTTTCTTTTGACAATATATATATACCTTGGTTTTTGGTATTTCTATCATGTATATTCTTTTTCAACCATAACCATGTTTAGAGCTTAATGTCAAAAACATAGATATTACATTATGATTGTGTAGTGGATCATATCCATACACACTATGCTTTAAAATGAAATCAAATATCTTGATTTTATATTTTTTGAAAGTTATGAAAACCAAGTTTGAAAAATACATGTTTTGATTTTTGATAAAATTTGCAAGACGCTGAAATAATATGAATATGTTGATTTATGTCTTGAAAATTTTTATCACAAGTTTGGTTTTCAATATAGAATGTTAAAACAAGTTTATGGAATTTTTATAAGTGTTAAAAGATTTTAAAATTGATTTTTAAAACAGTTTTCCAGACCTGATATTGGCTGACAGGCCAGTCCGGTCGACCGGGCGGTCGACCGAACCAAGGGCCGGTCGACCCACGGTCGACCGGACGTGCACAGACTTGTGCATGTCTGTCAGCACAGTGGTCCGGTCGACCGGACGGTCGACCGCTGCAGAGAGTTCTGCTCTCTGGATTTCTCGGTCGACCGGGCGGTCGACCGGAGGCTGCAACGGTCGGATTTTAGACCGTTGCCGGTCGACCGGCCGGTCGACCGGAAGCTCTGACAGAGCCCAACGGTCAGATTTTTCTAGCCTCTATAAAAGGGGGTTTTGTCATTGTTTGAAGCCAAGATTTTGAGGACTTCTTGAGCCAGTTTTTCTAAGTCATTTCAGAAGTTTTCTCCACAAAATAGAGAGCAAATACTTCCCATCTAAAAGGGAGTTTTTATTAAGAGAGTGTAAAAAGTGATTCTTTGAGTTTTTCACCATAGATCTTTCCTTGTTTTTCTCACACCACACTTGAGCTATCCATTGCTATATATTCCTATAGGTGTGTTGTAGTGAGAGTGCTCTTTAGGTGATCAAGTGTTGTGATCACCAAAGATCTTTCTTTGTTCCTTGAGGAGACGGGCAAGTGTGCTCGTTGGTGGTTGGAGTTCGGTTGTGAACTCTTTGGTTTGAGGTGCGGCCTCGGCGAGCTTGTGAAGCTTGCGTGTGTACGGGACTTGGGAGTCCGAGGGCTTGTAGGTGTTGCGGCACCAAGGAGAGATCCGTTGGGATCGTGCATAGTGGAAATCCTTCGTGTGTCGAAGGCGGGGATGTAGAGCAAGTGTGCTCGAACCTCGAAACAAACCCTTTGTGTTTGCGATTGCTTACTCTATCTCTCTCTCTCTCTCTCTTTGTCTCTTATATCTTGCATTACTTTCATTGTCTTTACATTTACATGCTTGATATATTCCCTTGTGCTCATAATTGCTATACTTGATTGGGATTGTTGTTAACACTAGTATTCAACAAGAGAGCCAACGCGGCACCTCAACCCATTTCAAGGGGAATCTAGAGGAGCTTGTCCAGAGCCCTGCAAAGGGAATTCGGCAACACTCTTGTGTTATACATAAGTGTTTAATTAAAAGAAGTTTTATTTGGTCATATTTGTCATAGCTTCCGCATTATTTGCATCATTCGGCATTAAGTGACCATTAGATTAGCCATCACCTATTCACCCCCCCTCTAGGTGATATTTTCAATTGGTATCAGAACTTGGTACTCTGATTTGGGTCTAACAACCTAGAGTTAAAATCCTCCTTTTAGGCTAATCACAATATTTTGTACACACACACACACCCTCACCATGGACTTCATGTCACCACCCACCTTTGACATCCTTAACATCCAAATTTGGAAGGTTAAGATGTCTTTGTACCTCAAAGCCTTAAGATTTCATGTCTATCTTGCCACCACTAATAATGCATATTCTTTAGATGGTAAAAATTTTGAGGCTAATGCAAAAGCCCTTCATGCTATCAAGTCAACCCTAAATGATGATTATTTATCTAGGGTTTCTAATGTTGAATCGGCTTTTGTAGTATGGAACATCATCACCTCCCTCGGCGAAAAAGATCTATACTATGCGGGGAGTGACTCGGATGTTGGAAGCGATACCTCCAACAAGTGCTACATGGTCCAAGGGGATAACCCCTTGAGGTAAACTCCGATTCCGATGATGAGGACATGTCATATGATGAGCTATCTACTTTTTGTCATCTATTGCTTGAAAAATATGACATGATTAAAAAGGAAAATAAAAATTTGAAAAAGAATATTGCTTGCATGCATGTAGAACAAGACTCTTTTAAATCTAACATTGCATGTTTAGAAAAAGACAACAATAATTTGAAAAAGAATTTTGATGCCATGCTTAATGAAAAAGATTCTTTAGAAAATAAAATGGCATGCTTAGAAAAAAAACAATGATTTGAAAAATGAGAATGTTTCCCTCATGTCAAAATTGAATGATTTATGTGAAGGAAATATGTCTTTGAAAAATAAAATTGATTTGGTGAAAAACAAAAGGAAGTTGTTTTTCAAGAAAATATTTCTTTGAAAAGAAAATTTGTTGAAAAAGAAAAGGAATTTGTTTCTAAAAAGAAAAAGAAAAATGATTCTTTATCTCATCATGCTTTACATGCCACCACTAATGAGATAAATATGTTGAAAAATAAAATAGATAGTTTGAGCTCTAATTTGAGCACATGTGCATTTAATCATACTAAATTGGAGTCTTTGTTTTCAAAGAAACAAACTCCACATGCTCATGCACATACTCATCATGCTCATGCTTATGTTGCACATCACGATCACAATCACACTCATAAGCATCATACTAAGGTGTACACATGTACACATTGTGGCCGCAAAGGCCATTTAGCAAAATATTGTTTTGATAAGAAACCTCATTTATATTTTGCTAAGTATAAAAGATTTTGGATCCTTGCAATAAAGCTAACCCCAAAGGACCCAAGAAAGTATGGGTACCAAAACCCCCACCCTTTGATTTTGATGTAGGTGAGGGCTCTCACAAAACGTGAGAGGATTGGTACCTTGATAGCGGATGCAATGGACATGATGGACAAACTTTTGGATGCATTGCTATCAAGGAGATTTTGGTGGAAAGACCACCATATTTGGAGCTTTGGAGTTGGTAACAATTTCTAAACTCCTATTTTTATGTACATGCTCTTTACATTCATAATATTCATAGCATGTTCATGTTTTAAGATTTTATGTGCTTCATGTGGTATTTACATGCTTTAAATGTAGATTTTATCAAAACTTGCATGTGTACATATACAAATGGTGAATTACAATTGACCCATATATAATTGAACTTCATGCTCATTTGTACCCACTATATGCATGTGTATAAACTAGTTTTGATGATTCACTTTTATACATGTTTTGCCTATTTTAGTGATTTACTTCATGTATATGAACTTTTAATTCAAATCTAATAAATATACATGTATACCCGTGAGTCTCTTGCCTTCATGCAAACATCATTAATAGACTCTTTTATTTTGGGATATGTATGTGTATTGTTAGGATTGGATTAATCATACATATACCATGAAGATTAGTGATTTGATGAAAATGTTTTTGAGTTGATTTGTGATTTATGATCTTTTTGAGCTTCATTGACTATTTTCATAAAAAAATGCTATTTACATGTTAGTTTAACACTCACTTTTAAGAAAATAGATAATTTTGAGCTTTATGGACTATGAGTGCTTGAACTTTTATGTATTTAGTATTATTCATGAAAAACATATGACTTCATATCTTTGAAGGATCTTTAACTAGTTTTTCAAAAACAATTTATACTAGTTATTTATTCTTCAAATAATTTTTGAGATTTACACATGATTCTATTTTTCTCAAAATTTATTTGTTGCTTCATGTATTGAGTATTAGTTTATAAATGTTAGTTTTATCAACACTAGGAGTTATACTTGAACATTTTGTGGGCCACAAATAAATCTATCTATATTTGTGCTTGAATGCTTATTTGAACCCATGAAATGTGCTTGTATTGCTTAGTTTGATGATTCATACATCTTTAAACTTATATTCTCCTTTTGGATTTGATTTATGATCATGTGCTTTTCATTTCATGTATATGTGTATTTTGTCAAACTTTAAGATATACATGTATACCTTTTGAGTCATTTGCCTTTATTGCAAATCTACTTATATGGACTCAATTATGTTTTAGGGATATGTATATATGCTTATTGTGTTGTCAAAATATACATATACCTTGAAATATAAATTTTGGTGTATAATAAAAAAAAAATTTTAATGATTTTCATATTTTCAAAATTTATGATAATTTGTGATGATTTTCATGTTTTCTTATTTAAAAGAATATTGAGCTTTATTGACATTTTCATGATACCATGTTCCACATACACACTAGTGCACTCACCTCTTTGAAAATTTTATGGACTTCATGGATATTAGAGTGTTTTTTAGTGCCATGTGATTTACTTGTGTTTCATGAAAAACATTTTTCTAGTGCAAATTCTTCATTTGGTAGAGTTTTTTCAAGCTAAACTTATTTTCAAATCTATCTTTTGAAAACCCCTACCATCTATGGGAGGATGGATGGGCGATTATGCCTTGTATGCTTCATTGAAAATCTTTTACCTTGTGCATATGAAGGGTGGTAGGTTATGAGATATACACTTGTTATGTCAATTGGTATCATTGAATCGTTTCAATGGTATCAATATGAACTTATTTTGTATATACTCATATTTTGTTTTTCTTATATATATGTATGTATCAATTTCAATTGGTATACTCATTTCTCATACATATATATGATTTCCATGTGCTTAACTCACAATTGGCTCACATTTTTTTAAAAGCACAAAGTTTATGATGAAAAATAAATTTTTTTTTCTATTGATATCAAAATAAATAAAAAAATATGTTGATTTGATATCTCAAAATGTGTTTTATTAAGAAAGTTCAAAATTTGTCTTGATAAAGAAATATTCAAAATTTTTGATTTGTATTTCCTATATGCAAGGAGAGCTTAACATCTCTCTTACATATGGATTCATGTTGAGTATATTATAAATTAAGGAGCTTGACAACTCTTCTTTATATGATATACGTGTGTAGGGGGAGCTTCACATCTCCTCTTATGCATTACATAATATGTGTTATGTGAGTTAGGGCTTGTCATCCCTTCTTCATGTAATGCATATGTGTAGGGAAGTTAACTTAGCGTCTTCCTCTTCATGAATGTATATCGCATATAAATCTTATTGATTGATTTGATTTTACCCTCCTTGATTTCCTTATTTTTGACAAAAAAGGGAGAAAATTTGTTTGATGATTTGAACTTTGAACCCTTTGTTGATGATTGACAAAAAGGGGGAGAAGTATTTGAGTTATATGCATGATTTCCTTACTTAAGGGGAGAAAAATTTAAGTTCTTATATGCATACTTATGTTTTTTACTCATGCATAGCAAATAAATAATAAGATAAAGATTTGTTTTATTTTATATGCACCTCATTTGCATACATGTTTATGTGCTTTAATGTCATATCTATTTATCTCTAGTGATGCATGAGTTAAGGGGGAGCTTCTTTGAAGCTTTACTTTAATCCATGCATATATAACTCCATGAGTTTTGTCATCATCAAAAAGGGGAGATTGTTGGCCCAAAGGCCTATCACTCTAGTTTTGATGATGATCAACTCATGAAGTTATGATTACTAATGATCTTGTGTTTAATTAGTGACAGATTCATTATCAAGATCTTAGTAGGTGTGGAGCTTCAACAAAGGATTTAAAGACAAGTTGGAAGCTAGCACCGGTTGATTCACGAGCCTATGCATCAAGAACACATCTAGAGATGAGCTCGGTGGATTGCATTTGGACCAAGTCAAGAAGATGAGAAGCCTTCAAGTGAAGACTTCAAGAAGATGAAGACTTGGGTCTAGGTATAAATTTAGATTTTGTTTTGTTTTAGTTAAAATGTAAAGGATAGATAGTTGGTGGATTGCTCAAGTCTATATCACACACACACTCTTAATAGAACTCTTGATAGAATTGCTTTCATAAAAGATTTTTATATTTAGAAAAGAATTTTAGTTAATAAAAGATTTTCTTTTGACAATATATATATACCTTGGTTTTTGTATTTCTATCATGTATATTCTTTTTCAACCATAACCATGTTTAGAGCTTAATGTAAAAAACTTAGATATTACATTATGATTGTGTAGTGAATCATATCCATACACACTATGCTTTAAAATGAAATCAAATATCTTGTTTTTATATTTTGTGAAAGTTATGAAAACCAAGTTTGAAAAATACATGTTTTGATTTTTGATAAAATTTGCAAGACGCTGAAATAATATGAATATGTTGATTTATGTCTTGAAATTTTTATCACAAGTTTGGTTTTCAATATAGAATGTTAAACAAGTTTATGGAATTTTTATAAGTGTTAAAAGATTTTAAAATTAATTTTTAAAACAGTTTTCCAGACCTGATATTGGCTGACAGGCAGTCCGGTCGACCGGGCGGTCGACCGAACCAAGGGCCGGTCGACCCACGGTCGACCGGACGTGCACAGACTTGTGCATGTCTGTCAGCACAGTGGTCCGGTCGACCGGACGGTCGACCGCTGCAGAGAGTTCTGCTCTCTGGATTTCTCGGTCGACCGGGCGGTCGACCGGAGGCTGCAACGGTCGGATTTTAGACCGTTGCCGGTCGACCGGCCGTCGACCGGAAGCTCTGACAGAGCCCAACGGTCAGATTTTTCTGGCCTCTATAAAAGGGGGTTTTGTCATTGTTTGAAGCCAAGATTTTGAGGACTTCTTGAGCCAGTTTTTCTAAGTCATTTCAGAAGTTTTCTCCACAAAATAGAGAGCAAATACTTCCCATCTAAAAGGGAGTTTTTATTAAGAGAGTGTAAAAAGTGATTCTTTGAGTTTTTCACCATAGATCTTTCCTTGTTTTTCTCACACCACACTTGAGCTATCCATTGCTATATATTCCTATAGGTGTGTTGTAGTGAGTGCTCTTTAGGTGATCAAGTGTTGTGATCACCAAAGATCTTTCTTTGTTCCTTGAGGAGACGGGCAAGTGTGCTCGTTGGTGGTTGGAGTTCGGTTGTGAACTCTTTGGTTTGAGGTGCGGCCTCGGCGAGCTTGTGAAGCTTGCGTGTGTACGGGACTTGGGAGTCCGAGGGCTTGTAGGTGTTGCGGCACCAAGGAGAGATCCGTTGGGATCGTGCATAGTGGAAATCCTTCGTGTGTCGAAGGCGGGGATGTAGAGCAAGTGTGCTCGAACCTCGAAACAAACCCTTTGTGTTTGCGATTGCTTACTCTATCTCTCTCTCTCTCTCTCTCTCTTTGTCTCTTTTATATCTTGCATTACTTTCATTGTCTTTACATTTACATGCTTGATATATTCCCTTGTGCTCATAATTGCTATACTTGATTGGATTGTTGTTAACACTAGTATTCAACCAAGAGGCCAACGCGGCACCTCAACCCATTTTAAGGGGAATCTAGAGGAGCTTGTCCAGAGCCCTGCAAAGGGAATTCGGCAACACTCTTGTGTTATACATAAGTGTTTAATTAAAGAAGTTTTATTTGGTCATATTTGTCATAGCTTCCGCATTATTTGCATCATTCGGCATTAAGTGACCATTAGATTAGCCATCACCTATTCACCCCCCCCCCCCTCTAGGTGATATTTTCATATGCTTCATGTCTAAATAAACTTAATTTGACATACCTATTCATGTATTTAGGTTTTGTGTTTTAACAAAACATATTTTTGGAATAAAAGTCAAAACATGGATATATATATATATATATATATATATATATATATATATATATATATATATATATATATATATGTTTCATGTATATTGGACTTATGTCCATATGCAACATGCCTAAAAGTGTTTAAATATCATGTTTTTGTATTTAGATGAGTTTTGGAAAAATCGGATTTCCATTTGAAAAACAAAGTTTTGAAAAATACGGTTTTTAGTTTTCGGCAAAATTATAAGTCACAAAAATGATTTAAAAAGTTTGAAATTTGTGTTGGAATTTTTTACACAAGTTTATATTTCAATGTATTATGATAAAACTATTTTTGT